>CALNHX010004996.1:0-115966 GCA_940337035.1 Agriotes lineatus
TAAGTATTTGATTAGGGGGGTTTGTTAGAAATTTAGTATTTTGTATTGTTCATTCATTTATTATCCACTCGGTGAGTACATTAACTATGATGCATTGTTATTAACTTAGTAGATTTTTTTAAGTGATTATTTTTCTTCTAGTAATGTGGTGATTTCAGATAATTGATTTTTTGATGTTATTGTTCTGCCTTTGTGCCGCCTTGGTTAGCGAAGTCAATAAACCAGGTTCTACTTTGCCTTGAAATCTGTGGTCGACGAGATTCTGCTAAAATAGTGCGAGAAGTTTCAGAATTTTTTCCAAAAAGAGCGACTAGAATAAAAAAGGCTTTTGAAGGGTCAAGTTCACTGCTTATTAAATACACTCCAGAGGAAGCCCTTGCATTGTATTTTGATGGACGATATACGAAGAAATCGTATATATTAACGCAAGCTGGAACCAAATCTAGAAATGCAAATATCTACCCTAACTAATTTTCTACTACACGTTTAAAAGAAATTCTATCCAGCAGACGAACATATTTTTGTGTCAGATATATTAGCAGAAGTTAACTTGCAACCATGTGTCAATCATATGGCGAGCAGAATCATAGAAGTGCAAAGATATGTCATTAATCTACGAATGTGAGAGTTATCACAAGATGTGTCTCTTCTATATAAATGGGGCTGTGACGGCAGCGCTGGGCAGTCAACTTACAAAAGTCTAACGGAGAGGGCAGTGAATCCAAAAGTGTGTTACGCTCATTTTGACATTTTCCTACTTATTAATTGAAATAATTAGTCAGATTTGGCAATTTACTTTTATTCTCTAAATATACTGTACTTTATCTATAGTTAGGCAACCCAAATACCTTCAGCCTCAATTTTGAATTAAAAGGAACACTTTGTTATCAGTTCTGCACATACAACCTGCACCTATAGTTTTTCTTCCTTTTTTCGAATTTGACTTTGACATTGATAACCTGGGATCGTGAATTGCTCTGGCCAATTTGCATTCCATTCTTTTCCATCGCTTCGATCGTTGAAGTTTGTGCCCTAGGGACCTTTTGCTTCGCTGGCTTTGGTTATAGCCGTCCTCGTCGTTTTGAGGGATTTTTGGAGGCAAGGCGCCCTTTGGAACGTTCTGGAAGCCGTTGGGAGTTGCTGCCAGCGTTCGTTCGCTTTTGTTGCGGTTTTGGAATGGGCTCTTCTCGATCGAATGGAGCGTTAGGCTGTTCGTCACCATTCGCAGGTTTGTTACGATTTCTTTTCGTCAGCGTGGTTGCTTACCTGAAATTTGTAATTTATAGCCAACTATTCTACGCCAAGGAAATGCGTTAATTAGTTATACGCCATGGAAATGCGTTTTTAAACGCCATGGAATTGAGTTTTATTACCTGGATTGGTCCTGTTCGTCGTCGTGCATTTGGTTTTGCTGGATCATGCGGTGCTCCACGAGCCGGCTGGCCGCTCGCCTCTGCGGCCTGGATTTGCGGTCGTTCCCTCTGCGAGCGCTGCCCAACGCACCTGGACTCTTGCATCTCTTCCAACAGCTCGGCGTCCACGTGCCGTATGCATCTGAGGTTTTGTAACGTTTTAATTTGTATCGTTCGTTTATTTGAATTGCTTTTGAACTGTTTAGTATGACCTTCCGAACTGCTATTTTAGAGTTTTTGTGCATATCGATTTTTGGTGTTAATTTGAGCTACTAGATATGAGATTGATTAATTTACTTACCTCTGTGTATAGCAGCCATGTGTAATTTTGTTATGATTTGGCTTTGAGGCTGCTTTTGCAATCACTGTAGTTTATTTGACGTCGCGTATTGCATTAACCTTGTTGTTTATTTAAGATCACTTGCTAGAGCTAAATTTTTTGGCGGTGGCAAAACTGCTACCAACGGGATTTTTGTTGAGATTATGTAGCCTCCCGTTTTTGATTTTGTGATAAACTAGTTCTCGGTTAGAATACCCGCAAGCAGTTCTTAGTACGTCAGGAAATACTTTATGACTTTCCTTTAGGAACTAGCAAACCCCTGTGAGATCTCATAACGTGCTGGAACCACCCCATCTAAATCTTGTGTGTCTTAAAGTTAATTTTTAGGCCTACCTTCGGGGTTAGATGTTGGCATTGCATATTTTGCTTGCGTTATTCGCACCCTTGATTTTGTACTCCGCTTCACGGGGATTTATAGTCTATTTAAAGCTTTCTTAGTTTATTTTATGGGTTAATGTAGTCATGCTTCGTGTCGTGTCGTTTTCCGCTTCACGGTGAACGTCATTGGTAATTTATCTAGTCATGTTTGGAGTATATTGCTTCGATATAAGTTTTGAGGTACCTAGTTGTTACGCCCTTCAGGCTAATTTCGCGGTTCTGACACCTCGAGTCGGATTCTTAGGTCAATTGTTTTATGCACTTGTAACCATTAGTCGTATTATTATTTCTGGTGATAATTGTGATAATTTACTGTGATTTTGGATCTATACTTTTATGTTGGATATGCACTATAGTACCCACCAATATTGTAATAAAGCTGTGATATTTTCCTTGGTGGTTGATTATTTTTTTTTGTTCTGCTGGTTTTTATCTGCGACCTTGTGTACGGTCCGGCACAAGGATTGGATCTACGTCGAGGACCTGGCGCCCATTCTCTTCGTCTTTCGTATAGTGTTCTTTTCAGCTTAGTTGAAACCCCGACCCTCGCGACTAGTTAGCCCACTAGGCCGATAGTTACCAGCCGGCAAAATAACCAATATAACTTTCGCCAAAAGGTAAGGCCGACCGTCTATCTTCCCTTACAAGTGACACAAATTTGTTTGCTGTCTGCATTGTTCCGCTGCAGCTACGCACAGAGAATAGGGATATATTATGGCAGAATCTGCGTCCATCATCAATGAGGTACTGTAGGCCTATTAAGCTGGATTTTTAAAAAAACACAGAACTGATAAAAAAGTAAATTCAAAACTTGAGCCAACAAATTGCGGTTCAGTAAACAATGAAATAATTGTCAAACATGAATTTAAGATAACGATGATTGGTGGGAAGATATTTGGAATCATCAGTGATTCATCTACCCAAACGTGTATTTGTATGGTAACTCTGAAGATAATAAATCAGCTTGATGAACTTTGAAGTCATCAACCTGAAACTCATTTATTTGATTATGGAATTTCAAATCTTCACGCACGGATAAGGTGATGCTTGCATATCCCCTATCGTCTAGATGTAAAACAGTGGCAGTCTCGTGATAAGAATAATAAAAAAACGTTAAAGGCAAAAATAATAAATAAATTAAAACCCGAGATGAGTGTACTGGTTGATATCCCCAAGCCTGGCTATGGCACGAGCAAAAATGGCAACACTGCCCGAAGATTTTTCTGCAAGTGTTCCTTGCTTCTTCTATAACAGGCCTTAATGAAGATTTCCTGAAACATATATATGTAATTTTAGTAACAATGTCATGCGGGTATGCCATTAATACAGGTGCATTTAGTGATTACACCAAAGATACAGCTTAAATGTTCGTACAGCTTTACCCGTGGTACTACATGCCTTCGAAAATCCACCGCATACTAATCCATGGATCTGATATAATTAAGGCAGCTGCTACTCTTCCTATAGGAATGATATTCAGAGGAAGCACTGGCATCTTTAAACAAAGGATATATCACGAATTTCAACCAGGAAGTTTTCTCGGGAAAAATCATACGCGATTTATTTAATGCTCTTCTAGTTTCATCGGATCTTCTATATTTCATCATTATTCCAGTGCGTAGGCACACGTTCACACAAAGAACGTTTGACTAAAGATATGTTAGAACTATTTCACGAGCCACAAGTGATGAATGCTTCGATACTGACATATAACGATTCCGATTCTTCAGACATCGAAGGCTAATTCAATAGCATAGTTTAGGTATTCAGCATTTTAGTTATACTAATATTTGTTTTAATATTTCACTAAAATAGCTTAAATGCAAATTATAATTTTTGGTGTGATTGCTAAAAGTTTGAATCGAAAAATAAATACGTTGGTGTTGTATTTCTTGTAGTTTTTATGTAAATCATAGACAAAACTGCTATTTCAAATAACTGCCACTTAATCTTAAAGAAAAACAATTGCAAAATATTTTTAAAAGTTTATTTACCATTTACTAATTCCACTCCTATAAAACATCAAATAATAGGTAGCCGTCCAAAATCCAGAATCCAAACTCCCGACCGGATATTTGCCCGACAGACCAAAATCCTGACAAGCAAAAATCCCGACAAACCAATTTCCCGACAGCCAATATCCCGACAGCCACTTTCCCGGCAAACATTTTCCCCGGCAACACTTTCCCCGACATACATATTACCCGACACACATTACATTACATTGCATTTCTCTACGTAGAAGAAAAAAATTACATTACATTACAATACATGGTAAAAAGTTGGTGGGCGGTCCAGTCTATTGCGCGTGCGCAAAAATGTACCAGTGAACATAAAAATGTAACGTTGAACATACTCCCTTCTCGTATTTTTTTCTCTAGAAAAATCATCAAGACCTAACAACTAACCTAAACTGCTAACCTGAACCACCGCCGAGAGCGCAACAACATTGCTCTACACATTACGAGACGATAGCGGCACCCACAATATTTTGACTTACGCTGATCGATAAGAAAAAATGGCGGGCGATACAATCACAAATTCGAAAAATTGTTTCTGATTACAATGAATATAAAAACGAAGGGAGAACGTTAGATTATCTGCAAGCTCTGGCGCACACGATGGTGCCTTTGCAATAAATTCCATGCACCGTAATGAAAAGCTTTTTTTGTCGGGGTAATAGTCTGTCGGGATATTGGCTGTCGGGAAATTGGTTTGTCGGGATTTTGGTCTGTCGGGCAATTGTCCTGTCGGGATTTTTGATTCGGGATTTTGACCGGGAACTAATAATAGACTTGACATGACAGCCGTGTTTTCAATGCCCAAATGAAGCAATTTGTTAATGGTAATTGATAACAAAATATTCGGCGGTAACAAACAAACAATGTTAAAGCATTCATTTATATCGTTGAGTTTCAATGACGAAAATTGGCGCGTTCATTTATTAGTCACTCTCAAGGATAATTGTAAATCTCGTAATGTTTGTTCCGCCGGAAAAGATTCCGCAGAAAAATTTCTCCCAGTTAGACGTTAAGGCGTGTGGAAAGGTTAAAGTTAAGAAATTAGCAGAATTACATTTAAATTATTCAATCCCTTCAAATAAGTTTGTGTTTAATCTATTCTAGATGTTTTTGTTAAATTCTTAGAGAAAGTGTAAAAACTTACTTGGAGATTAAATAATTTAAATGTAATTACCATAATTACCAATTCTACTAAATGAACCCTATTATTTCGCATAAATCCCGGCAACTTGGTCCATTTTCATTATTTATATTTGCACCGTGTGGTGAAAGGTTGCTAGTGTGTTGAAATTATGTAACTTATTAAAATTAACATGGACAAAAAACCAAAAATCTGATTCGCTGGAAAGATGTACAACTATGACCGAACTTATACTATTCCATGTGAGCTGGATTTGTAACAATGGTAAATCATTCAAGGTAAGACATTAGCAATATAATAAGAAGCCGCGTAGCGCCGTTGGCAAAGCGCTAGGCTTGCATTAAGCAAGTCCTCGGTTCGAATCCCGTGGGGATCGGATTTTTTCCGCAACCTTGGTGATTGGAATCGAGCTGGATGAGACCATTCACAGTTGGGCACCAAATTAACTGGGCTCTACTCAGAAGCACATACCTAAGAGATAGAGTAACAAGGTCAACACATCACCATGACACACACCGCACACAATGGTTGCTGCGCATGCACAAAAGGCGCGCTCCAACTCTGTATCCCGAATTCGGGGCATTGTACCGTCTGATGCAAGCACATAAAGCACCATCCTCTACACCACAAGGTAAATGAGGTTACAGATAGTACGTACCGTTGCGGCCAACTCAAAGTGCACGGCAGATTTTTAGCTTGTAATACGATATTCTAATCATAGACGTCGAGTTTTGACGTTTACGTTTGTCATCAACTGTCATGGAACTGAAAACTCGGAAAATTCCCAGACATTTGTCAGAAGCAGAGAAAATGCGAGCTATTACAAAACTGGAAGAAAACTGGTCGCTGAGTCGAGTCGCAACAGATTTGCATGTGAGAAGGAGCTGCACTTTCAAAATTAAAAATCGTTGGCAGCAGAGACTTCTGCAAGAAAAAAAATTTTAACAACAGAGAACAAAGAATGGAGTGTACAATTTGCAACCGACTATTTGAATGAGATCGATGACTTTTGGAACACGACTGTTTTCTCAGGTGAAAAGGTATTTCACTCATTTACCAATTGACGATTAAGGGTGTGTAGACCACAAAATTCAAGATTTGAGGAGCAATATTATGTTCAACTCTTAAGGAGTAGTGGACAAATCTCTGTAAACGTATGGGGATGGATCAATCGTTACGGATCTGGGGCATGCTATAGAATTAATGGTCGACTGAATGCTGAAAATGATCGCAACATTTTGCAAAATGTGATGCTGCCATCTGTAAGAGAGGTCTTTCCTAATCAATTTACTTTTCAACAAGCAATATATGACCTAATTCACTAATTTTATTTATGTTAACGTAATTGATAACATTATTTTCACAGGATAACTGTCCTGTGCATACAGCAGGGGTTGTTCATTGATGTTTGATGAGAATAATATCAATGTATTACCATGGCCTGCAAGAAGTCCGGACTTGAATCCCATCGAAAATGTTTGGGGCTATTTAACTACAAAAATTTATACCAGGGATTTTGCACCAAACAAAACCGATGAATTATGGGAAAGAATAAGAAATGCGAAGCAACTATGTATAGTGATATTAAAACAAAGATCGGCCGAGGAAGAACAGCAATACGACAATTAAATTCGGTATTGTGGAGTAAACAAATTACAAAAGATACAAAAAAGAAAATCTATAATTCCATTATAAAAAGCATCACTCTTTATGGTTCGGAGGTATGGTGTATAGATCAGCGTCGAAAGAAAAATTTACTCGCACTTGAAATGGACTTTTGATGGAGAAGTTGTGCAATATCTAAACTGCAGCACGTTAGAAACCAAACCATAAAATATATCATGGGAGTCCAACAATCCATTACAGATGAGATTGGCAGCAAAAGGCTGATTTGGTACGGTCATGTTAAGAGAATGCCCCAGGAGAGAACACCAAAACGACTTCTAGAGTGGATTCCTCCAAAACGTAGAAAAAGAGGCCGGCCCAGAAGATCTTGGCTAAAGGAAATATCAGAAGCCATGGACAACCGAGGAATTCCACACGATAGCTGGCAAGACAGAAAACACTAGCGGAATTTAATAAACTCATAAGTAGTCCCAAAAAAAAAAGAATAGTGTAACATGTACATATTTATTGTTTGTTGTTATATATTATTGTATTTCAGATATTTTATTGTATATTTTATAATGGCATGCTATTTATATAGCCTTTCTAGAAAGCGAGAAGCAGTAAATACTGTATGGTTCGCAATATTAAAAAAAATAAGAAATGCTTGGAAGGAACTGAGAGAAGGATACAATATGGAAACATTGGTCAACTCTATGCGAAACAAACTGCAAAGCGTAGTAGCAATTGAATACTGATACATATTTATTAAATACATATTATTATATAGTTTGTTTACTTGTGAAACTTTGCTAAAATACAAACATTAAAAAAGTAATACCTATTCTTATAACCACAAGCAACGCCACTGGAGGAACCCCCATTTAATAATCCGAAAAATCCCAAAAATAACCATAGTAACAAAAAACCGTGCACTTTGAGGTGTCCGTAACTGTACATTAGTAATATTTAACAGATTTATGTTTGCTGCATTTTATACAAAAACATGTTGTCTTTTATAGTGTAGACTGTAAAGCAGTGTTCCGCAAACTGACTGCCGCGGCACCCTGGGGTGCCGCAAAAAAGTGGACATTAAACCCAAAATACGTATAAAAGTAATGTACTTAATCGAAATAATAATAGAAAAAACAAAAAAATTAAAGTAGATTATATTACAAGATTTTGTAAAATATACCGTCAAAATGCTAAAAGGCTAACAAAAGAAACTAAGCAAGCGCTGCACTGTTCGTGTAAAATTTTTGAAAATAAATGCAATTTTTAGTTCTGAGTTACCTTGCTAATTTCATTTGTAACCGACTTAAAAATGTGGTTTTCAATTAAATTCCTATTTACTTAACAAAAATGTTCACTGCTTATTAAATACACTCCAGAGGAAGCCCTTGCATTGTATTTTGATGGACGATATACGAAGAAATCGTATATATTAACGCAAGCTGGAACCAAATCTAGAAATGCAAATATCTACCCTAACTAATTTTCTACTACACGTTTAAAAGAAATTCTATCCAGCAGACGAACATATTTTTGTGTCAGATATATTAGCAGAAGTTAACTTGCAACCATGTGTCAATCATATGGCGAGCAGAATCATAGAAGTGCAAAGATATGTCATTAATCTACGAATGTGAGAGTTATCACAAGATGTGTCTCTTCTATATAAATGGGGCTGTGACGGCAGCGCTGGGCAGTCAACTTACAAAAGTCTAACGGAGAGGGCAGTGAATCCAAAAGTGTGTTACGCTCATTTTGACATTTTCCTACTTATTAATTGAAATAATTAGTCAGATTTGGCAATTTACTTTTATTCTCTAAATATACTGTACTTTATCTATAGTTAGGCAACCCAAATACCTTCAGCCTCAATTTTGAATTAAAAGGAACACTTTGTTATCAGTTCTGCACATACAACCTGCACCTATAGTTTTTCTTCCTTTTTTCGAATTTGACTTTGACATTGATAACCTGGGATCGTGAATTGCTCTGGCCAATTTGCATTCCATTCTTTTCCATCGCTTCGATCGTTGAAGTTTGTGCCCTAGGGACCTTTTGCTTCGCTGGCTTTGGTTATAGCCGTCCTCGTCGTTTTGAGGGATTTTTGGAGGCAAGGCGCCCTTTGGAACGTTCTGGAAGCCGTTGGGAGTTGCTGCCAGCGTTCGTTCGCTTTTGTTGCGGTTTTGGAATGGGCTCTTCTCGATCGAATGGAGCGTTAGGCTGTTCGTCACCATTCGCAGGTTTGTTACGATTTCTTTTCGTCAGCGTGGTTGCTTACCTGGAAATTTGTAATTTATAGCCAACTATTCTACGCCAAGGAAATGCGTTAATTAGTTATACGCCATGGAAATGCGTTTTTAAACGCCATGGAATTGAGTTTTATTACCTGGATTGGTCCTGTTCGTCGTCGTGCATTTGGTTTTGCCTGGATCATGCGGTGCTCCACGAGCCGGCTGGCCGCTCGCCTCTGCGGCCTGGATTTGCGGTCGTTCCCTCTGCGAGCGCTGCCCAACGCACCTGGACTCTTGCATCTCTTCCAACAGCTCGGCGTCCACGTGCCGTATGCATCTGAGGTTTTGTAACGTTTTAATTTGTATCGTTCGTTTATTTGAATTGCTTTTGAACTGTTTAGTATGACCTTCCGAACTGCTATTTTAGAGTTTTTGTGCATATCGATTTTTGGTGTTAATTTGAGCTACTAGATATGAGATTGATTAATTTACTTACCTCTGTGTATAGCAGCCATGTGTAATTTTGTTATGATTTGGCTTTGAGGCTGCTTTTGCAATCACTGTAGTTTATTTGACGTCGCGTATTGCATTAACCTTGTTGTTTATTTAAGATCACTTGCTAGAGCTAAATTTTTTGGCGGTGGCAAAACTGCTACCAACGGGATTTTTGTTGAGATTATGTAGCCTCCCGTTTTTGATTTTGTGATAAACTAGTTCTCGGTTAGAATACCCGCAAGCAGTTCTTAGTACGTCAGGAAATACTTTATGACTTTCCTTTAGGAACTAGCAAACCCCTGTGAGATCTCATAACGTGCTGGAACCACCCCATCTAAATCTTGTGTGTCTTAAAGTTAATTTTTAGGCCTACCTTCGGGGTTAGATGTTGGCATTGCATATTTTGCTTGCGTTATTCGCACCCTTGATTTTGTACTCCGCTTCACGGGGATTTATAGTCTATTTAAAGCTTTCTTAGTTTATTTTATTGGGTTAATGTAGTCATGCTTCGTGTCGTGTCGTTTTCCGCTTCACGGTGAACGTCATTGGTAATTTATCTAGTCATGTTTGGAGTATATTGCTTCGATATAAGTTTTGAGGTACCTAGTTGTTACGCCCTTCAGGCTAATTTCGCGGTTCTGACACCTCGAGTCGGATTCTTAGGTCAATTGTTTTATGCACTTGTAACCATTAGTCGTATTATTATTTCTGGTGATAATTGTGATAATTTACTGTGATTTTGGATCTATACTTTTATGTTGGATATGCACTATAGTACCCACCAATATTGTAATAAAGCTGTGATATTTTCCTTGGTGGTTGATTATTTTTTTTTGTTCTGCTGGTTTTATCTGCGACCTTGTGTACGGTCCGGCACAAGGATTGATCTACGTCGAGGACCTGGCGCCCATTCTCTTCGTCTTTCGTATAGTGTTCTTTTCAGCTTAGTTGAAACCCCGACCCTCGCGACTAGTTAGCCCACTAGGCGATAGTTACCAGCCGGCAAAATAACCAATATAACTTTCGCCAAAAGGTAAGGCCGACCGTCTATCTTCCCTTACAAGTGACACAAATTTGTTTGCTGTCTGCATTGTTCCGCTGCAGCTACGCACAGAGAATAGGGATATATTATGGCAGAATCTGCGTCCATCATCAATGAGGTACTGTAGGCCTATTAAGCTGGATTTTTAAAAAAACACAGAACTGATAAAAAAGTAAATTCAAAACTTGAGCCAACAAATTGCGGTTCAGTAAACAATGAAATAATTGTCAAACATGAATTTAAGATAACGATGATTGGTGGGAAGATATTTGGAATCATCAGTGATTCATCTACCCAAACGTGTATTTGTATGGTAACTCTGAAGATAATAAATCAGCTTGATGAACTTTGAAGTCATCAACCTGAAACTCATTTATTTGATTATGGAATTTCAAATCTTCACGCACGGATAAGGTGATGCTTGCATATCCCCTATCGTCTAGATGTAAAACAGTGGCAGTCTCGTGATAAGAATAATAAAAAAACGTTAAAGGCAAAAATAATAAATAAATTAAAACCCGAGATGAGTGTACTGGTTGATATCCCCAAGCCTGGCTATGGCACGAGCAAAAATGGCAACACTGCCCGAAGATTTTTCTGCAAGTGTTCCTTGCTTCTTCTATAACAGGCCTTAATGAAGATTTCCTGAAACATATATATGTAATTTTAGTAACAATGTCATGCGGGTATGCCATTAATACAGGTGCATTTAGTGATTACACCAAAGATACAGCTTAAATGTTCGTACAGCTTTACCCGTGGTACTACATGCCTTCGAAAATCCACCGCATACTAATCCATGGATCTGATATAATTAAGGCAGCTGCTACTCTTCCTATAGGAATGATATTCAGAGGAAGCACTGGCATCTTTAAACAAAGGATATATCACGAATTTCAACCAGGAAGTTTTCTCGGGAAAAATCATACGCGATTTATTTAATGCTCTTCTAGTTTCATCGGATCTTCTATATTTCATCATTATTCCAGTGCGTAGGCACACGTTCACACAAAGAACGTTTGACTAAAGATATGTTAGAACTATTTCACGAGCCACAAGTGATGAATGCTTCGATACTGACATATAACGATTCCGATTCTTCAGACATCGAAGGCTAATTCAATAGCATAGTTTAGGTATTCAGCATTTTAGTTATACTAATATTTGTTTTAATATTTCACTAAAATAGCTTAAATGCAAATTATAATTTTTGGTGTGATTGCTAAAAGTTTGAATCGAAAAATAAATACGTTGGTGTTGTATTTCTTGTAGTTTTTATGTAAATCATAGACAAAACTGCTATTTCAAATAACTGCCACTTAATCTTAAAGAAAAACAATTGCAAAATATTTTTAAAAGTTTATTTACCATTTACTAATTCCACTCCTATAAAACATCAAATAATAGGTAGCCGTCCAAAATCCAGAATCCAAACTCCCGACCGGATATTTGCCCGACAGACCAAAATCCTGACAAGCAAAAATCCCGACAAACCAATTTCCCGACAGCCAATATCCCGACAGCCACTTTCCCGGCAAACATTTTCCCCGGCAACACTTTCCCCGACATACATATTACCCGACACACATTACATTACATTGCATTTCTCTACGTAGAAGAAAAAAATTACATTACATTACAATACATGGTAAAAAGTTGGTGGGCGGTCCAGTCTATTGCGCGTGCGCAAAAATGTACCAGTGAACATAAAAATGTAACGTTGAACATACTCCCTTCTCGTATTTTTTTCTCTAGAAAAATCATCAAGACCTAACAACTAACCTAAACTGCTAACCTGAACCACCGCCGAGAGCGCAACAACATTGCTCTACACATTACGAGACGATAGCGGCACCCACAATATTTTGACTTACGCTGATCGATAAGAAAAAATGGCGGGCGATACAATCACAAATTCGAAAAATTGTTTCTGATTACAATGAATATAAAAACGAAGGGAGAACGTTAGATTATCTGCAAGCTCTGGCGCACACGATGGTGCCTTTGCAATAAATTCCATGCACCGTAATGAAAAGCTTTTTTTGTCGGGGTAATAGTCTGTCGGGATATTGGCTGTCGGGAAATTGGTTTGTCGGGATTTTGGTCTGTCGGGCAATTGTCCTGTCGGGATTTTTGATTCGGGATTTTGACCGGGAACTAATAATAGACTTGACATGACAGCCGTGTTTTCAATGCCCAAATGAAGCAATTTGTTAATGGTAATTGATAACAAAATATTCGGCGGTAACAAACAAACAATGTTAAAGCATTCATTTATATCGTTGAGTTTCAATGACGAAAATTGGCGCGTTCATTTATTAGTCACTCTCAAGGATAATTGTAAATCTCGTAATGTTTGTTCCGCCGGAAAAGATTCCGCAGAAAAATTTCTCCCAGTTAGACGTTAAGGCGTGTGGAAAGGTTAAAGTTAAGAAATTAGCAGAATTACATTTAAATTATTCAATCCCTTCAAATAAGTTTGTGTTTAATCTATTCTAGATGTTTTTGTTAAATTCTTAGAGAAAGTGTAAAAACTTACTTGGAGATTAAATAATTTAAATGTAATTACCATAATTACCAATTCTACTAAATGAACCCTATTATTTCGCATAAAATCCCGGCAACTTGGTCCATTTTCATTATTTATATTTGCACCGTGTGGTGAAAGGTTGCTAGTGTGTTGAAATTATGTAACTTATTAAAATTAACATGGACAAAAAACCAAAAATCTGATTCGCTGGAAAGATGTACAACTATGACCGAACTTATACTATTCCATGTGAGCTGGATTTGTAACAATGGTAAATCATTCAAGGTAAGACATTAGCAATATAATAAGAAGCCGCGTAGCGCCGTTGGCAAAGCGCTAGGCTTGCATTAAGCAAGTCCTCGGTTCGAATCCCGTGGGGATCGGATTTTTTCCGCAACCTTGGTGATTGGAATCGAGCTGGATGAGACCATTCACAGTTGGGCACCAAATTAACTGGGCTCTACTCAGAAGCACATACCTAAGAGATAGAGTAACAAGGTCAACACATCACCATGACACACACCGCACACAATGGTTGCTGCGCATGCACAAAAGGCGCGCTCCAACTCTGTATCCCGAATTCGGGGCATTGTACCGTCTGATGCAAGCACATAAAGCACCATCCTCTACACCACAAGGTAAATGAGGTTACAGATAGTACGTACCGTTGCGGCCAACTCAAAGTGCACGGCAGATTTTTAGCTTGTAATACGATATTCTAATCATAGACGTCGAGTTTTGACGTTTACGTTTGTCATCAACTGTCATGGAACTGAAAACTCGGAAAATTCCCAGACATTTGTCAGAAGCAGAGAAAATGCGAGCTATTACAAAACTGGAAGAAAACTGGTCGCTGAGTCGAGTCGCAACAGATTTGCATGTGAGAAGGAGCTGCACTTTCAAAATTAAAAATCGTTGGCAGCAGAGACTTCTGCAAGAAAAAAAATTTTAACAACAGAGAACAAAGAATGGAGTGTACAATTTGCAACCGACTATTTGAATGAGATCGATGACTTTTGGAACACGACTGTTTTCTCAGGTGAAAAGGTATTTCACTCATTTACCAATTGACGATTAAGGGTGTGTAGACCACAAAATTCAAGATTTGAGGAGCAATATTATGTTCAACTCTTAAGGAGTAGTGGACAAATCTCTGTAAACGTATGGGGATGGATCAATCGTTACGGATCTGGGGCATGCTATAGAATTAATGGTCGACTGAATGCTGAAAATGATCGCAACATTTTGCAAAATGTGATGCTGCCATCTGTAAGAGAGGTCTTTCCTAATCAATTTACTTTTCAACAAGCAATATATGACCTAATTCACTAATTTTATTTATGTTAACGTAATTGATAACATTATTTTCACAGGATAACTGTCCTGTGCATACAGCAGGGGTTGTTCATTGATGTTTGATGAGAATAATATCAATGTATTACCATGGCCTGCAAGAAGTCCGGACTTGAATCCCATCGAAAATGTTTGGGGCTATTTAACTACAAAAATTTATACCAGGGATTTTGCACCAAACAAAACCGATGAATTATGGGAAAGAATAAGAAATGCGAAGCAACTATGTATAGTGATATTAAAACAAAGATCGGCCGAGGAAGAACAGCAATACGACAATTAAATTCGGTATTGTGGAGTAAACAAATTACAAAAGATACAAAAAAGAAAATCTATAATTCCATTATAAAAAGCATCACTCTTTATGGTTCGGAGGTATGGTGTATAGATCAGCGTCGAAAGAAAAATTTACTCGCACTTGAAATGGACTTTTGATGGAGAAGTTGTGCAATATCTAAACTGCAGCACGTTAGAAACCAAACCATAAAATATATCATGGGAGTCCAACAATCCATTACAGATGAGATTGGCAGCAAAAGGCTGATTTGGTACGGTCATGTTAAGAGAATGCCCCAGGAGAGAACACCAAAACGACTTCTAGAGTGGATTCCTCCAAAACGTAGAAAAAGAGGCCGGCCCAGAAGATCTTGGCTAAAGGAAATATCAGAAGCCATGGACAACCGAGGAATTCCACACGATAGCTGGCAAGACAGAAAACACTAGCGGAATTTAATAAACTCATAAGTAGTCCCAAAAAAAAAAGAATAGTGTAACATGTACATATTTATTGTTTGTTGTTATATATTATTGTATTTCAGATATTTTATTGTATATTTTATAATGGCATGCTATTTATATAGCCTTTCTAGAAAGCGAGAAGCAGTAAATACTGTATGGTTCGCAATATTAAAAAAAATAAGAAATGCTTGGAAGGAACTGAGAGAAGGATACAATATGGAAACATTGGTCAACTCTATGCGAAACAAACTGCAAAGCGTAGTAGCAATTGAATACTGATACATATTTATTAAATACATATTATTATATAGTTTGTTTACTTGTGAAACTTTGCTAAAATACAAACATTAAAAAAGTAATACCTATTCTTATAACCACAAGCAACGCCACTGGAGGAACCCCCATTTAATAATCCGAAAAATCCCAAAAATAACCATAGTAACAAAAAACCGTGCACTTTGAGGTGTCCGTAACTGTACATTAGTAATATTTAACAGATTTATGTTTGCTGCATTTTATACAAAAACATGTTGTCTTTTATAGTGTAGACTGTAAAGCAGTGTTCCGCAAACTGACTGCCGCGGCACCCTGGGGTGCCGCAAAAAAGTGGACATTAAACCCAAAATACGTATAAAAGTAATGTACTTAATCGAAATAATAATAGAAAAAACAAAAAAATTAAAGTAGATTATATTACAAGATTTTGTAAAATATACCGTCAAAATGCTAAAAGGCTAACAAAAGAAACTAAGCAAGCGCTGCACTGTTCGTGTAAAATTTTTGAAAATAAATGCAATTTTTAGTTCTGAGTTACCTTGCTAATTTCATTTGTAACCGACTTAAAAATGTGGTTTTCAATTAAATTCCTATTTACTTAACAAAAATGTATATTCATGGCCTGCACTGAATCATGTTGAAAAAAGATAGACTATATCTACTACCGTTTTCAATATCTCAATGGTAAGTATGAAAATTGAATTACCCTGTATAGTAGATGCAACGACTATTCACTTGTTAGCAATAATTATCAATGGTGTTAACTTTTACTCCCGCGATAATTATTTACGAAAAAATTGACGTTATTCTGAAGGGTTGGGTATAGGGGGGTACTCCGAACGAAGTATTAGACGACATTCCTAAGGAGTTAGCAGTAATTACTCGTAAAGCAGTGGTGATTACATATTCCAGGGTAAAATTTGATAGTGCTAGTAGCTATGGGGACTTAATTCAGTATTACTTAATACCAAAGAGAACCAAGCAAGCAAGACATATAACTTATTTCAGCAAAATAAGCCCTCATGCTGATCAATACATTCAAGAAAGTCATCATAAAACATAACTTGATAGCAAATAGAGATAATAGAAACAAACGAAACTTAGGCTGTGAACCAAATTACCAGCACTCGACCCTTGGCGTGTGCAAAATTATCGGTAAGTATGCCTCGCCCTTGTTACAGTTTGTCCAAATTGAGGTGGCGCAGTCCAGGTATACGGATTATATGAGGGATTTGCCGTAGTTAATTGGCTTCGGAGCTTACCCTAGTCATTTGAGATTACGAAACCCCTTTACCTGCAGAACAGGTCCGCATTTAGTTAGCAGTGGTTTTTCGCACAATTAATATATTGAAAATCAAGGAATCAAACAAAAGCAACTAGGTATTTACATATATTATTACAAAAGTGATAAAAGTATCCTTGATTTACTAATAAGGTATACGAGTTTCATATAACAGACATCTTAAGCAACACTGCAATTCCACAGTCAAAATCGTTGCTTCACTTTACTATAGTTACATATAAATTCTAATTAACATAATAGTAATTTACGATACAAGTAACGTTATCAAGGTTTTTACATTACAAGAGAATAGTTTGAATGAACGAGCGACGTTAGGAGCGAGTTCTTTAAAATTCTCGAGTAATGTAGAAAGCGAATAACGTTACGTATATCGTAACACGGTTTATTTTATCCTAAAATACTAATCTTGAAAAAATAGGAAAAATGGTTATTAATGACACAACAGCGAGTGGTGGTATCACTAGTAAAATAAAAACTCAATACTGTATTGGTACTGTCAGGTTATGTTAAATTTGAGATTTTCAGGTTAACTTTTGCGTCAGTTTGTGTCAAATAACAAACAAAACCTAACCTACTAACATCGAATTTGACATAGACTGACAATACATTTCAGTGCTGTCAACATGTGATTAATGCTAATAAAGTATCGTTATGTTATTTTTCTTAACAACACTAGTGTTGTTAAATGCATCTTAACGCAACTCGTTGCGAAGGAGATATTGTCATAATAACATAATAGGATAAAATAAAAAAATTAACCGCACTTCTACGTTACCTTGTTAACAGCAACTCAATTGTAATTGTCAGTAGAAAAAACTATCATAAAAAGAAATACACGCACGGACTTAATATTTATGATTTTTGTAAAAATACTAGTTTTATTTTTTTTTAAATGCTATTTTTATTTTTTGCATTCCTTCGGTTATGGAAAATGAAAAATGGTTAGCAACAGTATGAATAGATGCAGTATTTTTTTCTCTACAAAAAATGTATTTACACTTTAGCTCTAAAATAATTAGGGGAGCCAATAATTGGACATTAAGAATTTAACACGAGATGAAAAAAAAATTGACCGGAAGTCGACCTCGGAAAAGAAATCCGATTTCCGGTTTCTATATATTTTTGGAATCTACTCTTCAAGCTGAGTAGAATGATATATATCTCGTCCTCCTAAAATATATCTCCATTTTCTTGCTTCTCAGTTAATAATAACAAGCGGCAAAAAATATTTAATTTCATTAAATTCATTTTTATTTCAAGTAGATAACATGTTGAACAGCCCTCGTATGTGTTGTAAAGTTATTGTAGCGGTAAAAATTATAATGACTCAAAACTGATGTGCCTGAACTAATCTATAAATTGTTACCGTGTACTTATTAGCACATAATTAACGTTTAAAACCATTTTAAAAATTTAAATTTCATCTAGCAAATTACAGAAAATCGTTTTTATACTTTTTTTTCTCGATAACGGTTGCAGATACGAAAAAAACTGCAAGAGAACAAAAAGATTCTAAACAAAACAGAAAACTCAATTTGTATTTTAGAATCTAACAGCGGCGCACCGCAAAAAAGTTCAGGGGGAGAAAAGGAAGCATGACCCCTGAAAAAATATCTCCCTGTAGATTCTCACAACCATTTGATATGCTCAATGATGTAAGCCCTGCAGCGTAACCTGTATTCCAAATTTGAGCTAAATATCTCAAAAACTGCAGGAGCTATAAAGGAAAAAGTTAAAAGTTAAAAAAAAATTGACCGGAAGTCGACCTCGGAAACGAAATCCGATTTCCGGTTTCTATATATTTTTGGAATCTACTCTTCAAGCTGAGTCGAATGATATATATCTCGTCCTCCTAAAATATATCTCCATTTTCTTGCTTCTCAGTTAATAATAACAAGTTAACAAGTTAATAAGTGAGAGAAATGCATCATTCTTTGCGAGTGAGAATTTTGAATCGTGAGTGCCCAGCACGAGCTTATAATGGCATTTCGGTGTGATATACGACGGTTTATCTTACACTAGCAATTCTTGTGCTTAAATAGTTTGCGCAGTCAAAATATGTCGCGAAATAAATTTATAATTAGTCGCCTATGATTTGTGATATACGTTTGACAGTACTGAAGTGTATTGGCAGTACTGAAGTGTATTGTCAGTCTATGTCAAATTCGAGGTTCGTAGGTTAGGTTTTGTTTGTTATTAGACACAGACTGACGCAAAACTTAACCTGAAAATTACGAATTTAACATAGCTTGACAGTGCTAGCAACAATACAGTAGTATAACTAATGAAAACTCACTTGTGAGTAAAACTTCATTTTAGTCACTGAAAACAGTTGTATAATGAATGGTAATAGGCGCTACTGTAAGATAATAGTTATTTAACCAACAAGTGTGTTAATGAAGGCGATTAATAATCGAAACTGTTTAAAGCACGAACGAGCGATAGCGAGTGAGTGCCTTTAATAGTTGAGATTATTAATCGCTCATTAACAAAAGAGTTGATTACAAAAATGTTTCGTTGACCGCAAAATCTTTTTTTGTGGCGAAAAATTTGATTAATACAACTAACCTCCATGCAAAATATCATCAAAACGTCAAAATCACAAAAACAGTTAATTAATGAAAAAGAGTGTATTAATCAAAAACAGTGTATTAATAGATCTATTAACCCTTAAGCTCCTAGCGTTACATATATGTAACGCAAAAACCGCTAAAAATCTCGGCCGGTAATACGGAAAGTGTTTCTCTTTTCGACTAGATGGCGACACGTCGTTAAAGGAAGCTTCATTAATAGGTTTTATGCCTTGGTACAATCGTATGATCTAACCTGTTTATTTAGACGTGTGCTTGTTGCGACTGTATTTGGTGTTAGTAGAAAAAATGGAACCAGAGTTTGAGTAAGTAACTTTTTACAATTTGCTTTTTATAATATTTTGTCGAAAGTATCTTCAAGTTAGCCTAGAATAATGTATTTTTAAATTCATGACATAAATTTTTAGAAATTTTTTTCTGTTTTTGTGAATGATGCCTCTAATTTTTGGTGTTACATATATGTAACGCTAGGAATATATGGGGGCTAATGACGGAACTTAGTTTTTTTGGAATTATAACGTACTTTTTCTTGCAGAAGAGGATTTTCTCTTCAAGAAGCGCTGGAAATGATATATGCCGATGATACTTTGGACGTCGAAGCTATTTACACGGAACCACCAGAATCAAACGTGCTTACAGACGCGGAGTCTGGTGATGAGGAAGATAATGATTTGAACAGGTTGTCCGGAAGACTTCTTAGGGCACCTGTTGAGCTTGTTTTGAGAAATGGGGAAAGAGAAAATGAGGGAATTGTTAATGATATTGACGAAGCTGGTCCTTCCAGATCAGCAGAAGATAAAGCGAAACCAGTGAAAGAAAAATTGAATTTTTCATGGATCAAAGGTGATTTGATGAGCCAAATTGTGGAATTTCCTTGTGCAGATTTTTCACATTTCTCTAATCATTCGCCTGTTGAAATTTTTGAAAAGTTCTGGGATGAAAATATAATTTCCTATATCACGGAGGAGACTAGAAGGTATGCTATTTTCACAAATGCCCCAGACCCCAATATTACTAAACAAGAGGTAAAGTGTGCTCTTGCAATTCTTATTTTGAGTGGTTACAATACCAAGCCAGCTAGAAAACATCACTGGGACTCGAAGCCTGACATGGGCACTGAAATCGTAAAAAAATCAATGAGGAAAAATAGGTTTGAACAAGTAATGCACTTCTTGCATTTGGCTGACAACAGTAAACCGAATAAAGATGACAAAGCATGGAAAATCCGCCCTTTGATGAACATGCTAAAAAATAAATTCCTCGAACATTTTGTGCCAGAATCAGAAATAAATTATGATGAGAGTATGGTAAAATACTTTGGGAGGCACAGTTGCAAACAATTTATCCGAGGAAAACCTATACGTTTCGGGTATAAAATGTGGTCTCTAAACACTAAGGGAGGATACCTTATAAATTTTGATTTATATCAGGGCAAAAATCCCAGAAGTACGGACAATGATGAAGTGCTATATGGAAAGGCAACTGCTCCGTTAGTGTCAATGTTGAGAGAGCTTCCCGAAGGTAAAAAAAAGCTTTCCTATAAATTATATACAGACAATTTATTTACAAGTGTATATTTACTTCGCGATATGAGAGAGCATGGTATATGGTGTACTGGAACTATCAGAGAAAATCGTTTGCCTCGAGATGTTCCACTACCCGACAAAAAAGTGTTGAAAACACATCCAAGAGGTGAGCATTTCTCTATATTAGACCGCCAAAATGGAATCATTTACGTTCGTTGGCTGGGCAATAATATAGTAACAGTGGCATCAACCTGCCACGGAGTTACACCAATAGCCAATGTAAAACGATTTTCTCAGGCTGAGAAAAAAATGGTCCAGGTGCCTCGTCCACATTTGATTGGAAAATACAATTCGTCAATGGGAGGAACTGACCTTATGGATCAGAATATATCTAGGTACCGAGTAGGGATTCGCTCTAAAAAGTGGTGGTGGTGTCTCTTTACATGGATGTTGGATGTAACTATTCAAAATGCTTGGTATGTTTATAATAGATCCAATGATCCTATGAAACAACTGGAATTTCGAAGGTATCTTGTAACATCATATCTTACAAAATATGGTACAGAACCTAAAGGTGCTGGCAGGCCATCTTCTTCTTCATCCAGAGTAGTCAGAGATATCAGACACGACAAGATTGCTCATTTCCTGACATACATTCCAGATAAAAAAAGGAGACGTTGTGCACGTGAGGGGTGCACTTCGCATGTACGTATAGTATTCCAACCACAAATTGGAAAGCTATTTAAAATCAGGCCAGCATTGAAAACAGTAAGTCACTTCGTAATTTAATTCATAAAATTACTGTTTGATTGTCATTCAGTGACACTTCGATAATAACCTTCAAATTTGACAGATACATTGGGAAGTTTGGAAGATATATACGTTTTTCAAAATTTTCTATGCTACTATACGGTTTTAAAAACTCAACTAGTACCTACTTAAATCATGCACAATGTTACAATTCCTTAACAAAACAGTTACATGTACCATTTGTAGATGAACTGTCATTACTTGAAAGCTGATTGACATTAGAATATTATTTACTGATTGTATGAAACCAACTTAGACATGACTTACACTTTTCATGGTGTACTGGATTTTAAATAACTTTCCAATTTTTGGTTGGAATACTATACCATGTGTTCTAAGTGTAATGTGGGACTATGCATTGAGTGCAACATAGATTTCCATGTACAATAATTGGTTTTTTTTTCATTTACAATGTTTTGTGTTTATATTTTAGGTTTATAATATTTTTTTATATTTTTGCTACCATATCTTCCTAGCGTTACATATATGTAACGGCAATTTTCACAGGGAACAAAAATAAATTTGTTTAAAAAATTTCGTATTTTATTTAAAAACCTTCTCTTGACTACATCAAATCAAAAACAAATTTTTTTCTAAAAAAATTGAAATTCAGGAACTTAAGGGTTAATCCATCCTTTAAAAAAAACAGTTAATTAATGAAAAAGAGTATTAATTAAAAACAGTGTATTAATGACGTCTATTAATCCATCCTTTTTTAGGAAAACTAATTCATTAATATTGAAATTAACAAGCGGTCAACGAAAAATGATTATATCATATTATATTATATTTTCTATCCATTGCGAAATCAACTCACACACAATATCGATACAAATCATCGACTGACGTTCGCACGCACTCTGTCCACACTACTACTAACCCCCGCGGGGCAGGGTGCGGGTGGGAAGCTTACCTACCCCGGGGAAACTTGTTCGCGCGCCGACAGTAGGTGGAGTGGACACGTGTGTAATCGACGCGTCGCGCGCGACTCGGAGACGTTTTAGAAAGAGTTGGCGAGCGAGATCGCGCATGCATACGTACGTTGCGCGCGGATCTGTGTTTTGTTTCGCACTCTGCGGTGTGTTGAGTTAGTGTTAGTTAGCAAGAAGTTTACAAGCGCGCGTTTTATTAAATTATACTTCAATAAACTATGGTCTCAGTTCACATGTAATTTCAAAGCGATAATTTTCCCACAATGGATAAATTTATATTTATAGTGAAGAAAAGACAAGTGTGTGATAGACAATCAGTTACGTCTGATGATGCCGATTTCGCATCCCGCTTGGACTCACAACCAGGTACCAGTGCCAACAGTGTTTTTAATACGACCGAAAACTGTGAAACGGTTTCGAAAACAAAGTGTGACGAAATGGGCAATAGGCTCAAGGGAAATAAGAACAAAAATCCGAAAACTCGTTTATATAAAGAAAGCTACTTAGAAGTGGGCTATGGTGCCGAGCAAACTAATGCGTCATTTTTCAACAAAACATAGCTTTCTTCGCAATAAGTCACTGGAATATTTTAAGCGGCTACTGAAAAGTCAAGAAAAGCAAAGTCTGAATTTTGTAAAAAAGCATAAACTTTCAGATCGGGCGCAAGAAGCAAGTTACGTAGTAGCAGATGAAAGCTCATACAATTGGCGAGACATTAATACGCCCAGTATTGGAAGTAGTTTCCAAAATCATGTTTGATACAGAAACAGCGGAAGAAATGAAGAAAATTCCTCTCTCGGGCGACACTGTGGTAAGGCGTATTAAATACATGTCAGAGGATGTCGAAACTAAGCTTTCTGAGCAAATTAAACAGTCAAATATGTTTGCCATCCAAGTTGATGAGTCGACAGACGTTGGAGGAAACGCACTGTTGGTATTTGTTCGATATTACTGAACAATATTTGTTTTGCAAGACACTTAGTGAAACTACAAAAGGTGTGGATGTTTTTAATGTAATTAATGATCACCTACAATCGAATGGTTTCTCGTGGAAATCCCGTGTCGGGATATGCACAGATGGTGCACCTTCAATGGTAGGCTCTATAAAAGGATTTATTACTCTTGCTAAAAATGAAAACAAAGACATAATTAGCACGCATTGTTTTATACATCGCCAGGCACTGGTGGCAAAAACTACAGGTCATGACTTAAAAACTGTTCTAGACGAAGTTAAGATGGTGAACTATATTAAGAGTACACCACTAAAAGCTCGACTTTTGCCAATCTATGTAAGGATATGGTGGCTTTCTAAAGGGCGTGTATTAAATCGTGTCTGTGAACTCCAAACGGAAATGCTAGCTTTTTTAAAACCGAGAATAAAGAAGACTTCTGCGGTTTGCTCAAAGATGGCTTATGGCTATCAAAACTTGCTTATCTAACAGATATATGTGAACATTTGAACAAGTTGAATGTCAGTATGCAAGGAAGAAATGAAAATATTCTAAGTTCATCTGATAAAATATCTGCCTTCATTGCTAAAATAGGTCTGTCGTTGTCACCAATGTCATTAATTGATTTATCATTGTTTTTTTACTAGATGACCATTGTTTTTGTGATCATGGCTATTTGATAATTGCACGTCTTAATGTCAACCAAAATGTTTGATGGGCATTTTAAGGTTAACGGTTGCTTTCAGGCTTAAGAACTAAGCGTACATTATTTTTATGCTTTTTAATTCTCTTTCAAATAATAACCTAAAATTTCAAAAAATGTTACAGATAACGAAGTTACAGTTAAAAAAAGTTTTCAAAGATAGGTAAAGTGTCCCTTACAGTCAAGTCTAGTTTTTTTTCTATTAGTGCAGTAGATAATAGTAAGTATGTATACCAAAACTCAAATCGATATCTCTAAATTTGTGGAAATTAACAAAAAAAATAAAAATTGAACTTCGAGGCCCTATAACTTTTTACTGAAGGGACTTTGTACTAAGGTATATTAGGTTTAATCGATTTATTATAACGTACGGAATCTATGACTAATCGGTGTCCCATTCTTTTTGGGACACCCTGTATATTTTATATATTAAATGTTGTTTTATATGCATTTATTTTTTCTTTGCGAATTAAATATTTGTTAATGTTTATATAGTTATTGTTGGATTTTTAAGAATTTATCGTTTTAATTTAATAACAATATTACTCCTATGTAACTAGTTTTAATTATTGTTTATTATTTCAGCTGAATGCATTTAATACATTAATACAATTTTGTACTACTGTTTTATTTACATTTACTGGATCAGTGGAAATTAATCGAGCTGAAGACTGGAGTCAATGTCACCAACCAGTATTCGTTTGTTCGAAGTTGTTAGACAACTATAGTCCATTATTTTCTCTGGAAAACCCTTTAAAATGTGGAAGGTTTTGATTTTCTACATTTGTGGGCATTTGAGCAAAATTCGATCGAAAATCTATTTTGTACTATTCGTCAGCATATCATAGCAAACGATAATCATACATGTCATCAATTCACAGCAGCCTTAAAAACTATTGTTAACAAGTTGGTTACACTTTTAGTGAAAAATGCTAGCGCTAAAAGCCTACTTATACTAGTGGTCGTAGAAAAAATTAGTTTGCTATGGACAGTGTTAACATGGACACCGTTGTTAAGCAACATGTCGACTGCTAAAGCTAAACTAGAATAAAATTATCCAAACTTGTTAGATCGTAAGTTTCAATGCATGTTAGTTGAAATTTGTTAGTGCATATTTATATTTTAAGGGATTTAACTCATTATCTTGGTTGTCCAAAAGAAGAGCAAAAAATAACTAAGAAATAAAGAAACTTTTAAAAGAATTTGCCCGAAGAAGGCCATAATTATTGCTGTAGAAGGTTTCGACGCTAATTGTGCACCAGCATGTGTATGGCGAGTCTACTATGAAATGAAAAATAACGAGTATTACGCAGGTGATGATAGCAACAGTAATCAATCCGCACCAGATCTACCGAAGGACAAAGCGTCTCTTTTGGATTATTTTTGAGAAATTAACACATAAAGCTGGGGTTTTGGATTTGGGAATAATACGAAAATACAAGACAACAAATACTGCAGTGGTGGAATACTTCCCTAAAGCATGCGAATGCAATGTGCAGAATAACCGGACTGCCAAACAAAACGCTCGCTGCATCAAATGAAACCGCGGTAGGAATGAAACTGATAAAAGATTGCTCCTTGCAGCAACACCGATGGTACACACAAGCTTCCCCTGTTCGTTATTGGCAAATCTAAGAAGCCTAGGGCATTCAAAAACATAAACTTATATTCCTTGCCCGTTTATTACCAACGTGCAGGCAGAAGGGTTGGAATTAACGTCGCATCTACCGCGTACTGCGTGTGCAGATTATATCCAGTTTGGGGGTGTGAGCCTAATGGCCTTATATTTATTTCATCTGTATAAACTTATATGCAACCGATTTCACTGCTACAGCTTCACTGTTTTTCCCAAATTGTGTGGTTTATTTCTGAGATAGATAACGTCGCCTTGTATGTCGGAAATTAGCTGAGTGGGTGGTTGCACCACTTTACGTTTGTTCGCTCTAAATATCGCCCATATTAAGTTTGTTGGCTGGGAAAAACGATCCTAGCATATCACAGTGTAATACAAACTACCATGCATATATCTGAATGTGAGGTTATTCGCGATATGAAATTAAATCGTGGAGTGTGGAGCGCAGTAACGTTTTAACAATCATTCAGCCATCGGATTGCTTCAAAATTATCTGCTTTGGCGATTTTACAATTTAAATTAATCCAGTTAGGAAAATTAGCATATATTTACTCAGCGGGGGTTGCGTTTCCACGCACACTGTCTCAGGCAAGAATTGTGATACTTAATTATGTGATATAGTATTAAGGTTTATTGTTCGTTGATGCCAGTAATTACAATCGATTTTATTCCCCCCTATTGTAATCTATTACTTGATTGAATCATCATAAGATTTTTCAAACTGTGGGTTTCATTGATTATATTGTGTGTTGTTACCTTTGAGCAATTTCGCTCAACTGAACAAGGGAACATGGGCCTGAATTATTTGGCGCCCCTATAAATTAGATCTATTAGTTTTGAAGGTAAGTTACTTACTCCCATCCACTGAGTTAGTCCGTGTGCATGTTCCGATTCAGGCGCCTTGATTTTTTTATAGAATTCATATGAGGTGAAACTCCCATCTTTAGTCTATACTTTAGGCCTAAGTTCGTTAAAATCGGTGGGTTAGTTTCGGAATTAGACACTTTTTAAGTTAGGAGTATTTGACGGTTTTTGCGATTTTACAGAGCGGCAGTAGCAAAACACATGGCGGGTAAGAAAAAAAATGAAATTATGACAGAAACGGAAATTTTAACACAGTTTTATTAACAGATGAACTTATAAAAATCGATTAATACTGAAAACACTGCAAAATCGCAAAAATCGTCAAATACTATCCTAACTTAAAAAGTGTCTAATTCCGAAACTAACCCACCGCTTTTAACGAACTTAGGCCGAAAGTATAAACCAAAGACGGGAGTTTCAGATCATGAATTTTATAAAAAAAAAAATCAAGGTGCCTTAATACCAACGAATTTTAAAGAATACCCTTCTTTACATATGTCCGCCATTTTGAAGTTTGATTAAACGTTTATTTTAAGGCCTGTTAATTTAGCTACCATTTAAGCCAAAATTTATTAAAATCAATCAATAAATAAAAAAATACAACTGAAAAAAATAATTCCGTTTTTTTTTTTGGACCACCCAGTATAATATAATTTTTGTATGTGCTTCGACTCGGGCAGTAATTCTGTGTACCGTCATGTAAAAATATTGCAGATTTGAATATTAATAATTTTTTCATTTGAAAAAAACTGTTGAAGAATTTAGAGTGTCATAACTTTCTTAATTTTGTTCAATTTGGTTGGTAAATGGAAAAAGACCGTGAAAATTTCGTTATTTCGCATACGATAATCACTTTTTAATAATTTGGACTACCTTAAAAAATGACTTTTTCCGCGCATACCCCACTCTCGGAATCTGCATCAGCTAAACCGTGGTAAGCTTAATTCCCTCATTCAAATCGAGAATCGGAGTATTGTATAGGTTTGTATATTTATTATTTAAGTTGTATTAAAATATCTTATATTTTTAGGGAATACAAAATTGTTGTATCAAGCCCGCGACAAATTCAAGCACAAACATATTTGTGAAAAACACTTTGCGGAAACTGCTTTTAAAACCCATCTTAAAAACCGACTGAAATCTGATGCTATACCAATACCGTATGTGGCTACACATCAATCTGCATCTAGTCATAGCAATAGCCCTTTGACGATTTTAACGCCGTAGAAAACCTATTCTAAGGCGGTCCGAGAATGCAATAATGAAATATGTGAAGATATTCAATTTTCTAACGAGGACAATGTTTTTTTGGATGCAATTACTAATATGCCCTCGACATCTCTAAAACGCAAATTGTTTAGTGCTTCTGAAGAATCTCCCAGAAAAAAGAAGTTAAAGATTTCATTACAAACATACAAAAATTATTTTAAGAACCACACACGAAAAATATCTAGATTATGTAAGAAAGTTTAGTGGCTGCAAGAAAAGAGTAAAGTTGAAAATATATTTTCATCGTTTCGGTTTCCATCTTCAAATTCCAAAACCTTCGCAAAAATGCAAAGAAGAAAACCATGTGGACGCTAAGCGAAAAAAAAATTTCTTTGACATTGTATTACAAATCGCCTACTGCATATAAATTCTTACGACGACAAGGAGTAATATTGCCAGCTCCATCAACAATTCGAAAGTGGATTGGAAAATCGAAGTTTCGACCTGGCCTTAATAAAATGTTTTTTAAACAAATTGCAAAAAAATTTCTTTCTGCTTCTGATGAGGAAAAAACCTGTTCTGTGTCTTTTGATGAAATGGCCATTATGGAGAAGCTTGAATACAACAAATACATGGATTTGGTAGAAGGATTTGAAGATTTTGGCCAATTACAACCAGATTTCGGCCAAGCAAATCGTACCAAAAACACTGCAAAATACGCATTGGTGTTTTTGGCACGGGGAATTTACTCGCCATGGAAGGTTCCCATTGCTTACTGTCCCATTCAGGTGCAAATAAAACCCTGCTGCGTAAATTAATTCCAGAGGCAATGAGGCGTTTGGTCGATGCAGGTCTAAATCCGACAATTTGTGTGTGCGACCAAAGCACAAGTAATCAAGGGAGGTTATAATCGGAATCCCACTGCAAGAATTTTCAGGACTCTTTTTCGCAATAACATCATTAACTCGCTTATGAAACCGTCCAGCTCGTCAAATTGTGAAGCCGATCAAGACGTCGTACTATATTTCGATCCCGAAGACACCTGCCTTCCATCGAAAACAATTTTGACAATGGTGATGGATGTTTCTAGTGACCTAAACGATTTTGAATACAGTATGGATGTGATTGAGGCTTCAAATCAGTCTGGGCAATTCACGGCACAAACATTAGAAAATTGCGCTATAACGTATTTTGCGGGATACTTAGCGAAAAAGTGCCTAGAACAATTTAATTGTGATGTATGTTCTTTATGATACAAAGTTCCATTCTAGACGACAAACATGAAATGCTTTTGTTGCATCGCACATATAGTAATATTTTAGAAATAGATAGCACACGAGGGCTAAAGGCGCCAACTACGAAGTTTACTCAACTTGTAAGCTACAATTTGGAAATATTCGAAAAAGTTTCCGAAACTTTATATTTTGATGAACTGTTAAATCCAAAATAATAAATACTATAGACACTTCAACAAAAGAACTGTGTAAATCCATTAATGTAAATTGCTGTGATCATAAATTATTTATTTTTAACTTATTGGTTGCTTGCAAACTTTTAAAAAAAATTAAGTCCTTAGTCCAACAAAAGAAACAAACACCGTCAAAACCAAAAATGAACCAAAAATTAAGAGTTTTAGTGGACAAATAGTGATGACACAGTCACTGCTTAAATATTTCTATTATGGAAACTACTTTAGGATTAAAAAGGATTACCGCCTGGCGGCATTATTTTTCTACCTGCTCCAATTGAATTCTGCTGCATATCCTACCTGCTTTCTCTAAGCATTGCACTCTGTTGGTAGGTAGTAATAGCTTTTACTTTGTTGGAAAATTCCACAACTTAAACCCACTGTGTATTTTTGTTTCACCCCAAGCTATGCTTATGATAATATTAGAGTCCCTGTATATAGGTTACTAAGAGTTGGGCAAACAGCGGGATACATTTTGATTGGTTTGGATCACTTTTTACAAGGCATGTGTGATAAAAATGCCTTTTTTACATATTTTGTAACATATTACGACCGAAAGTATCGCATATGCAAATCTAAATTTTAACTAAATTGGGCGTATATTCCTAATAGTCGGTTTTAGAGATTCTAAGAATGATCAATACTCTGAAAACTCTCCCATCAAAAGCAAGTTAGCAAGATTGGTTCCTATAACCTCTTTGTTCGACATATGTCAAATATCTAATTTGGATCAAAATTGCTTGTCAAATGAGGCTGTTTGCCCAACTCTTAGTAAACTATATACAGGATCTCTAGATAATATTGTATTACTATGCCATCTACCGGTTCTTTAACTCATTAAAAAATAATTCCCATATACTACTATTGCAATAAGCATTCTGAGTCTGGATATTCAATGGTAAAACTCAGCTGTTCTCGCATTGAATACCACTGAAATCAAACGTGGTGTTTAGATTTTTATCATAAAACATGGAAAAAACTGTGAAAAGTGGTAATTGGTGCGCAGCACTGAATTGCAGAAATAATAGCAAATATAATAAAAGCGTCAGTTTCTTTAGATTTCCAAAGGATTCGGAAAAGTAAGTGCTTTATATAGTAAACGTTATTGTTCTCATTTGTTATTAGAATTTAAAGCCTGATTTATACACACTTTTCGTAAGTTACGTATCCGTAACAGTAGTAGCATTTGTTATTACATTATGTTTACATTTTATTTGATTTCGGTATTAACAGTTTTGTGTTGCAGATGCAAAAGATGGGTGATTTTATTTAGAAGGCAAGAGCTACTTGACAAATCTTCTACGTATCTCTACGACAATTGTAGAATGTGTGCTATGCATGTTGAAGACATTATGTTTTCCAGTCCTCTACATAACAGACTGTTGCCCATGGCAGAACCCACTTTGTTTAATATACCAAATCCTCCACGAAAAATAATGACGATTAAAAGAAAAACTCCATCAACAAAAATTAATGTCGCCCCATTGAAGCAAAGAAAGCTGCAAGCAAGAGGTTCCTATTTTAAATTTATATTGCAACCATTTTGTTATTTATGTATGCTTCCTTTTATTCAAGCAGACGTAGATGCCAGTGCAGCCGAAAACTATGGGCAGGCTCAGGTTTTGGAACAAAAGGTGTAATATCTCACTTACAATTTGTGATGTGAATTATATTAACTTACCTCACAAACGTCAATATGTATTTGACATACAAATCTTGTCAACTTATAACTTTGCTAATTAATTTAATATTGCTCCGGCTAGTCAGTAGAACTGATTTGAAAACTCCTTACTCCCAGCTGAATGGTGCTCTTTAATAACAAGTATAGATAATTACTGAGATAATCAATTACTATAAAGTGATTATTATAGTTTCTTTTCAGGTCCCTTACTGATACCCTACATATATCAATGACAGTTATATATGTACACTGACGTTTCAATGACGTAAGGATAGTCTTGTTTGTTTCAGATAACTTTTAATAACTTTTTAAACCCAAAATCCCTAATTTACAAACCCAATCTTAAAATTAAACCAAAAAGGTAGAATTTCTAAATATAATAATCTAAACTCGCCGAGTACTCAGAACATAGTTAATAGTAATTCTTAAGTTCTTTTTTTTTTTTTTTTTTTTTATTAAATTTTCACCAGCTCAGCAAGCTATGCTATACATGGTTTTGATGATTTTAAAACATGACTTTACTTAATGACTAAACTAGAACTAAGCCCCTGTTAATTTAAATAGTTTACATTTATATTTTACATGTTTGTCTTACTTTCTATTGATAATAGTTATAAAATAAAAGAATAACTGCTAATATGTTAATAATACTTGTTATAAAATAAAATAAAATAATAAATTCTGAGCAATATTACAAGTATATGTCCTGTGGTAGTTTTCGTTTAATTCTCTTATGTATGTGTCTTTTACCTAGTTCATAAGTTCCCGCACTTGGACATTGGTGGATGGAACTAAATAACTTAGCACATATACTTTGTATGAAATTTTCAATAGTAGGTAGGTTGAGTTCTGCATGTATCTGACTGTTGCGACAAAACCATTCGGCTTTAACTGCTACGCGAGTCACTTTGTTTTGAAACACTTGTAGTTTGTTTATTTGAGTTTTTGATGCTGCGCCCCAAATTGCACAACCGTATGTTATAATAGGTCTTAGTAACGCTATGTAAAGTAACACACTGCACTCTATTTTTAACGATGATGCACTATTGATGATCGGATATAGCATTCTTAACCGAGCATATGCTTCGTTCAACTTGTTATTAATATGGTGTCCCCACTTGAGTTTTTCATCTAGGTGTATGCCCAAATATTTTACACTTTGATCTCTACCGTTCCAGATGATGGGCTTGTTGGTTACTTTTAGCTTTGTGGGATGGTTGTATCTTCTCAATGTAAATATTTTGGCTTCAGTTTTGCTAGGGTTGATTTGCAAACACCATTTTTCACACCATTGTTGCACCGCGTCTATGCCATTTTGAAGATTACTGATAGCCTGTTCAAGGTTTTCGTGCTGAGTTATGATTGCGGTGTCATCAGCAAACATGGCGAGGTCTGCGAATCTTGGTTCTTTTATGTCGCTAATATATATGTTGAACAACACTGGACCAAGAATGGATCCTTGTGGAACGCCAGCTTTTATATCCTTTTGTGTTGACAGTGTATCATTAATCCTAACAGAAAAGCGACGGTTTGTTAGAAATGATGTTGTTATTTTTACAAGATATTGCGGTAATTGGATGTTAACTAGTTTCTTTATGAGTCCGTTGATCCATACACTATCGAATGCTTTTGTTATATCTAGGAATGCTATAGTGGTAAACTGTTTGCGTTCAAATCCCTCTTCTATTCTTTGCGTAATTCTTATTAGTTGATGATTCGTTGCATGGTGTTTTCGGAATCCGTGTTGGAATGGAGGTATAACGTTATGATCGTTAAGGTGTTTAGTAATTCTATTATGCAAAATTTTCTCTAGTAATTTTGACATAGTAGTTAGCAAGCTAATTGGGCGGTAGTTGACGGGTGATTTTGGATCTTTCTTTGGTTTTTTAAACATCATAACGTGAGCAAGTTTCCATTGTTTTGGGAAATAACCTATTCTCATACAGGCGTTGAATATTATAGTTAAGAAAGTTATACCTTTTTTGGTTAAGTTTTTAAGAACTACGTTAGTTATTTGATCGTGCCCTGGTGCTTTCTTATTTGATAGTTTATTTATAACGGCCTTAACTTCTGAGGGTGTTGTGGGTTCTATCGTTCCTACTTCAAGTCTACTAATGTTTTCAGTCATTTTGTTGTTTTCGGCAAAGAATTCTTTATGATTTATATTGTCCGATGTAGTGAATACTGTTTCTAGATAGTCCGCAAATGCCTCACACTTTTCTTGGTCTGTTACATAGGTCTTATTATTAGCTACTATTGCTGGTATGCTGTGTCGTTTTTTAAGAATTTTATTGGTAGCTTTCCATAAATTTGGATCGTTCGGGTGGATATCCTGCAGGTAAGATTGATATTTATTTATCCGATAGTTATCTAAAGCTTTTTTTGTTTGGTGTGTTAGGTTGTTCAGTATCTTCTTAAGATGGGGTTCTTTATTCCTTTGCCACTGTCGTCTAATTCTATTTTTTTCGTGTATTACCTTGAGTATTTTAAGTGGAATTTGATCATCAAGTATGGTTCTTCTATTATTATTATTACTAATATGCTTAATAGCTAGCTCGATCGATCTTTTGATTGTTTCAGTAAAGTTGTCGATTGCGGCGTCAATTTCTTCTGCTGTGTTGATGTTAGTTGGGCATTTTATTTGCTCGTCCATCCGAATACCAAACTCTTTCCATTCTATTGGCCCATTTATTAATTTAGGAAATGGTTTAATGAATTCTACCTGCTGGTTGAAAGATATTAAAACTGGTATGTGGTCGGAGTCGAGTTCGGTGACAGTTTTTTGGTATACTGGTTTCCTAAAATTTTTTGTTAATACAATATCGAGTATATCAGGTTTGTGATCGTCTCGGAAAGGTACGTATGTCGGTGTCGTAGGAGCTAGTATTTGCACTGCGCTTTCTGTTGCAAACTTTAATAATTTAGATCCGTTTGGGTTGTTTGCTCTACATCCCCATGTGGTGCTTTTACAATTCAGGTCTCCTATTAGTAGTGTAGGGTCGCTGTCACTGAAGATTTCTCTTATATCTTGTTGGATTAAACTTTTATTAGGTTGTTTGTATGCGCATCCTATTTTAATTATATTGTTGTCTTGGAGAATTAGCTTAGCTTCTATTACTTCAATGCTTTGCAAGAGATGTGACTGTAGTGGAACCATTTTGATGTTCTTTTTGTATATTATTGCGACACCCCCCGCTGCTTTGTCAGATTCCCTATCGGTTCTTATTATACAGTAACCTGGTATGTTAAATGTTTGATTTGCTAGTAAATGAGTTTCACTGATGCATGCTACATCTACTTTATATCTGTTTAGAAATTCTATAAACATAGATCTTTGTTTTTTAAGTCCATTGGCGTTCCAATTGGCTATTGTTAGATTATTTATTACTCTTTCCTTATTTGTTGCCATTGCTGAGTATATTGGCGACAAGTGACATAAAGAACTCTTTGATTTGGTCCATATAAGGTTTAATAAGATTAATTATTTTTTCCATTAATGATGAGTCTTGGTTTTCCTTAACTGTGTATTCGGGTGTTTGATTTGTATCGCTAGTTATAGTTTTAAAAGGTTCCGCTAGTTTTGGCCAGAAGTTAGGAAGTGAGTACGGTTTTGGAGTGTTGGTCGCTGTCTCTTGTGGAGTGGTTTTCCTGTTTTGTATTCGCGAAGATTGTGCGTCTAGTATTTTGGTTAGGTAGGGGCATCCTCTGTAGTTTGCTGTATGATCCTGGCCACAATTGGCGCATTTCGGTTTTTCTTTAGTTGTTTCTTTCTTCCTCGGGCATTCGATGGTTAAGTGCTGTCCAGCGCATTTGACACATTTTGGATCCAGATTACAATAATTTTTGCTATGTCCATACCGCTGGCAGCGATAGCATTGAGGAATTTGTCTAGATTTATGTCTCGGTTCTACAGATACTACGCAGTAGCAAATTCTGGTGATATTGTAAATATTCTTGTTGTTGTCTGTTTTTGGTAGCTGTATGATTGCTAGTGGCATTGGTTTCTTCTCTCGGTTTAACATTCTTGTTACTTTACTTATTTGTAAATTATTCGATTTTAGTTCACTTTCGATTTCTGTTTCACTTATAGATAGTGGTAAACCGCGTATTATCACTTCTGTTGACAGATCTTCCGGATTTTTAAATGTGTGAAACTTTACTTGGTTTTCGTTGTAGAACTTTGTAAGGTTTCTATAATCGTCGATTTCACTAACATTTATTCTTAGAAACGAGCCTTTGTAATTCGTAGTAAAATTTTTGTTCTTTATTACTTCGTTTATTTCTTTTATTACTTTTTGGTAGTTATTTGCATTATGCAAATATATTGGCGGTATTTTAATTTTTCTTGCATTGCTGTTATCACTTTTTGTCGTTTCATTTGCTTCGGTAATGGCGTTTTCAGTGTGTTGATGAGGTAAATAGTACCTGTTTTGCGATATCAATAATTCGTTGTCTAGCATATACCTTTTATTTCCGGTATCAGCTTCCGGGGTTATTTGGCGTTTATGTTTTATTAGATGTTCGTTGGGTTGCTTTTCATCTTGGGAGATGTTTCCGTGTTCAGTTACAGTTACTACTGGTTCTATTGAATTCATCGGGTTATCTAGCTCGATTATCATATCCTCAACTATATTTGCCATATTGGTGATGTCATTATTAAGTAGTGCTGATAGTTTATTTTTGTCTTTTCGATGTTTAATAACAAGTTTGCTTGCCGAAATATCGGCTGAAATTCCTCTTATAAACGGAATTTTTGTGTTTGGGTTAAGATAACCTATCACACAGCGCCTGCGGCGCGCGATAATATTAAGTGTACCTTTACCAGGATTTGTATATTTATATTACAGCTGTTATATGTAAAGTATATTACCTAATTTTTGTAGGTAGCACTAGAACTGTTAGCACTAGCAGCTACAACTATTCTCGGTCGTGGTCTGACCGCAACTATCAATTCTTAAGTTCTAAATACAAGTTTACTAATATTATATATTGTTATGATACATGACGTAGTATAATAAATCATAAGAAAGAAATATTCAAAACTAATAAATTTGGAAGGTTACAATAATTAGATCTTGATGGGTGTAAAATTTCGAATATGAATAATGAAAGTAATTGATACAATGAAAGGAGCCATTTGATATTGCGATATTAATTGAAATAAAAAAACTTAATGGTTGTATTAAATGTTAATAAAGAACAAACCAAGGTAACATTAGACAAATGTATTTGTTAAAAATAATCAGAATGAATATCCTTCAATGGTATTATTTTAAAATATAGGAAGTGTGCACTAAGAATTGTATCTAATAGGGATAGAAGTTTGTCTAGTTAGTTACTGTAAAACAACTCATGAAAGCATACATGTAATTTTGAAATAACCAATTTTGTGAAATAAAAATAGAAATTATGCCTTAATTTGTGTTGGTTTTGGTAATGACATATTAAAAAAGGGCTTTAAACAAATCTACGAGGTCGAACAGGTGAAATATAAAATGGAATGTATTGAGACATCAAGTGGATGAAGAGATTATACAGATACAGTTAATTGGAGATATAGAATACAGAATGTTATATTAGTTGAAGAGATTTGGATTTATTCATACGTACAAGATATTAGTAGAGGTTTTTACAAGTTGTTATTTGATTTGGATATTCTGAGTTAGTTCGTGTGACAGTGACATTCAGGAGGAACCAGGACTGGATCTTGGGAGCAGAGGAGTTGGTTTGACAGGACGGACGCAGTTGAAAGGATTCACAGACCATCATAGCTGTTGCTGTGTGTGAAGTGGGCAGTAGGTGTTGCAGTCTGTCGACGTCAGGATCCGGTATTTGTTGAATGTTGCAGTGACAGCTAGAGCAGTTATAGAGGTTTGTGTAGATAAGTTGAGAAAGCATTTTGAATAACTGTCAATAAAAGAAAGTGATAACATAAAGTTGATATAGTACTTACGTAGGTGAATTGAATAATAAATGTGTTAATGTAAGATACAATTGTCAATTACCTGGTTTGATGAATTTTAAAAGTCAAGTTTGACGTTGTGTCATTGATAGTCAAAGATTTTTGAAAATACAATTTTAAAACTTCAATTAATAGAGAACTAGATTTTGGCGAACCCACCCTGAAAATAAGAGCTCTCGATTTAAAAGCAATTATCGTTTACCATTTAAGACATTGCATTAATTAAGGCATAGTTCAACTGGTGAGCTATAGCAATATATATACGCAATTTAAATCTTCCTTGTCCAAATATTGTTCGTTAAAAGTTATAAAACAGTCACTGACCTTAGCGTCGCTTTAGGGTACCTCATCAGCACACTATGTAATCCCCTCAGCAAATGAAGCAGGACAGCTAACAGGAACCTGGATGGTTGAAACTCTAACTCCCCTCCAAAAAGCTCTTTGGATATGATTTCTATCTTTGAGATAGAATTTCCCACTTAACTTCACCACACACACGTAATCACTGGCTCTACTTTAATTATATCGCAAGTTATTTGCTTTGCAATATAACTTCAATTATATCGACTCGTTAGACAGTTTAATTTACTGAATGTTTATTTTATATTATTACCAGTTACTTCCTGTGTAATAACTATTCAACTAATTCAGTTAAAAATACCAATTGGTTGGGATTGAACCACCATCGGTTTTAATATGACCGTCTCGAGTCGAATATCAAAATGAACTTTTTTATTCTGTTTATTATTTCTCTTTGGTTACCAGTAACCATTCACAACCCAACGACTGTACACAAACTTTTTTAAATTAACTATCTGGATATCTTTTTTATATATTTACAGGTGACATGCAGATTGCATGTAACATTACAAACGTTGCTTCTACATAACTTATTATTGATGTCGACAAAGAAATCTAAATGCAAGGTTGGCAGCTCTCTCTGCTGAAAGCCATCTGATATTTTTCTTCGATAACTTGTCGAAACCATTTCGTTCAAAGATAATTATATTAAAAATCTTTGTGTAATATTCTACTATTCTGTTTCAGACAAGACAACACACATGACGCAGACGCAGACCTTTCAAGGGGTACTCCTAAAAAGCAAGCAAGAGGTTACTATTTTAAATTTATATTTCAACCATTTTGTTATTTATGTATGCATTCTTTTATTCAAGCCGACGTAGATGCCAGTGCAGCCGAAAACTATGGGAATGCTCAGATTTTGGAAAAAACGTTGCTCCTACCTCACTTATTATTGATGTGGACAAAGAAATCAACATGCAAGTTTGGTAGCTCTCTCTCCTAACAGCCATCTGATATTTTTCTCCGATAACTTGTCGAAACAATTTCGTTCAAAAATAATTATATTAAAATCTTTGTGTAATATTCTACTATTCTATTTCAGACAAGACAACACAAATGACGCAGACATGTGCAGCCCTTTCAAGGTGTACTCCTAGAAAACATGTTTTAAGGGACAGACTAATAAAATCAAACTTGTGCAAAATTAAGCTCAGAAAAAAATTACATTTATGTGGTAGTAGTAAAAAAAAACAGCAGAGCGACGACATACAGCATTCTAAATCGCTCTGTGATAAATTCTTATTTATTTATTTATTTTAGAGAGTTTATACTGCGCCCAACAGTTAAAACTAATTAAGGACACAGTTACATACACTTAAATAAATATATCATTCACAACGAAAAGAATAGAATATAAAAAAACCATAGTACCACAAAACAAATCCACACAATCAACTAAATGATTTAAAGAAATTATTCTAAAACAACAAAAATATTTATCATATAGCAACCAAAATGGGATTTCTAAAATTAAAGCACAGAAAAAAAATCAACTAATTAGTAATTAATAGAAAAGAAAGGATAAAATCGTTGATTTCAAAATAATGTTAAACATATTCGCTTAAACTTTGCGACAGAAGGCACGTAAAAATCCAGTCTTCCGGCGAATCTGTTGCTCAGGTTGCACATTCGGTATATCGGTGAGTTTAGAAGCATTTTTGTCTTAGAGCGGGATAAATAAAATACTAATTCGTTTCGCGATGATACCCTGGGAACTAAAATATTCAGCTGCCTTAATATTTTAGAATCCACATCTACGTGAGAATTGACTATTTTATGCATAAATAACAAATTTGATATACGTAATTCTCCGATGTTCCAAGGACATCATGTCGAAATGCTGCAACATACTAATGTAGGATGAGAATTGAGGATATTCTCCGGATTCCATATAATACAAACGTTTTAAAAACCGCTTTTGTACACGTTCAATTGCCGATATATGAATATTATAATAAGGACCCCAAATTATTGATGAAAATTCCAACCTGCTTCGAACGTATGCGTTATAAATTCGTAATACATATTTAGAATTTAAAAATCCGCTTGCAGTCCTCATTATAAATCCAACTATTTTTAAGGAATTTCCAACCATTTTAGTAATGTGAGGTATAAACGTTAATTTTGAATCAAATACAACCCCTAAGTCGGTTATTTCTGAATTATGAACTAAAGGCCAACCATTTATTTTATACTGAAACTTTATGGGATTTTTACCACGCCTATATGACATACTACTGCATTTCTTTACGTTCAGAGGTAAAAGGTTAGCTTCACTCTATTTAAAAATAGCATCAATATCTTGTTGCACCAAAGCAGAGTCTTGTTTATCTTGAACAATTTTCCAAATTTTTAGATCATCAGCAAATAAAACATGTTCGGAGTTTTGCAAAACGTCGGATATGTCGTTTATAAACATTAAAAAAAGAAGGGGACCTAGGTTTGAACCTTGCGGTACACCCGACAGTGCCTTATATTTATCAGATTTAGAGCCAAGAAAAACAATATACTGCCATCTGTCGGAAAGATAAGACACAAAAAAATCAACTAAAGATTGTGAAAACTCAAAATTACCTAGCTTCGCTATTAATAAATTGTGATTCACCCGGTCAAACGCCTTCGCAAAATCTGTGTAGACAACATCTACTTGTAAATTGTTATCTACAGCAGTAACTACATCTTGTGTAAATAATAATAAATTAGTGATAGTTGAACGATTTGGCATAAAACCTTGCTGAAAATTTGAAATTTTATTTTTAACAAATGGAAATAATTTGTTATGCAAGACGAATTCAAAGTTTTTTGAAACAGCAGGTAGTATGGCTACAGGTCGATAATTAGCAACGTCATTTTTATCGCCATAGGACATAAATAGGACAAATTTTTGCTATTTTCCACTTATCCGGGAAAACGGCCGTTTCTAAAATTAAATTGAATAATATCTGTAATGGGCACGACATAATTTCTGAGTAACCTTTATAAATATATACAGGTATATTATCAACACCAACCGACCTTTTCGGTTTTATTGCTCTAAGAGCTTTATCTACATCGTCAGATGTAATTGGCAGAATATGAACATTGCCTGGTTCGCTAGAGATACTCGTAGCGCCACGTTGCAGGTTGATGTAGGTAGAGTGGAAATTTTTGCAAAGGCGTTGGCCGTAGATTGATTATCACACAAGAAAGTTCCTTGATAATGCATATTGTTAGTAAGATTGGACTTTTTCTTATTTTTAACAAATGACCAGAACAGAGCCGGTTCTTCCTGCATTCCCTCTTCCACTTTTCTTACATATTCTTGATATGCAACATTAATACCATGTTTGATTTTATTCCTAAGCCGCTTATATTTATCTTTGGTTTCATTATTTGCATGCGTTTTCATCGCCAAGTATAGCGGAGTTTGTAAAAATTCAGGTTTCTCTAAAACATAATTCTAAAGAAAATCGCCATTCCACAGAATATAAGCAATTTTCTCTCACTATTTACTTTCTTGGGCCTCGCGTGTATAGGTTTATAGGAAAATTATTTTCTCTCCCTTCTAAAAGGTGTCTGCAGAGAATGACTGAAATTTTTTATTACAGTCCAGGGATATAAGAAAACTTACTTGATGTAGAAGTAGAACATTTTTCTAAAAAAAGAAAAGTTTGCATGGTATGCGTAGATGAAATATCAATTTAAAAAAAAATCATTAAAAACAGACACTGTTATTGGTTTCCATGATACGGGCACCGAAAAAAAAAAACCTTTAACTGCAAATTCTATAATGGTGATAATGGCGAGTGGTGTTTTTGAAAATTGGAAACAACCGCTTGTATACTACTTTATTGCTGGATCTTGCAATGGAAGAGGTCTGATTCACACTGTTAAATCAACAATCAGAAGCCTGCAATCTGTTGGATTAAATGTGTGCGCATTGACAACTGACATGGGGTCGAACATTATAGCTCTTTCTCAGGGACTCAATGTGTCAACTGACAGTTCTTATTTTCTAATTAATAATAAAAAAATATTCTATATTTTTGATACGCCGCATATCTTTAAAGCAATTCGAAATAAGCTCATAAAATATTATTTTTGTTTTGTAAATAAAGTGGCTTCCTGGCTTCCAATAATTAAATTTATAATGCAGATAAAAGCAAAATCTAAGGTTGGTACCAAAACTATCTGATGCTCATATAAACCCATCTGGGTTCCAAAAGATGAAAGTGAAACTTGCAGTGCAAGTTGTTACGTGCAGAATGCGCCGCCTGCCATAATTTCGAATTCCCTATTTTCCCGCGCATTGCGCATTGGCAGGCCGGGAGTCGCTTTCTTCTTCGCTAGCATTTCGAAGCGAGCAGTTCACTAAAAGTGCTATTCACTAGTTCGGGGACGCTTATATAGGGTTATTTGGTTGGTTTGAATAAGTGGAGTTATGAATACCCTCACGTCTTCGTGGATTGAAGCCCTCGAACTTATGTAAGGACGTTAGTTTCCTTCGCTACGGCGGATTTATCTGTGTTAGCACACTCGAGCTGTTCTCTTCTGAGCCCTAAAACCACTTGGGGTGATTAACTATTTCGCGCTAGGAAGCCTGTCCGTGCGTGTTCTATTAGAACTTTCTTTTTCCCTCTTACAACAAGCCGTACTAGGCAACATTTTGACGTCAAATCGTACCAGGCAAAATTCATGGAGCGAGCCGTACTAGGCACAAATTGCGTTATTCGTTTTGAATTCGTCTGAACTTTTGGCCACGTGCAGCAGATCTCGCGAGGCGGTCTGTCGAGCCTCCACGGAACCGCTCTTCCTTGTCGCCAGCGCACAGTTAGGGCACAAGAAGGTACCGCATTGTGGGGTGCATTTAGCCCCGAGGTTTGGCATTTCGATCCCGTGCTTTATTATGTATAGAGTTTACAATTTCTCATTAGTTCACCGGGGTGAATTTGTCGTTATCTTCAAAAATTGTTGGCGCTCTGGGCTTTTTATACTTAATTAATACTCTACCGATTTATTTCTGCTGTAATTCACTTCACGGCCTCCAACCGCTGAGCCGGCGGCGGGCAAATTGCACCCAAGTGTACCCAATTTGTTGTTATTGCTGCTTTGAAAGATTGCCCAGAATCTAAATTATTATACAGGCCTAACAAAGTTTTAAGTGCAACAGTTGCTACTCGCGTAAATACTTATGTCAGTTTGAATGCTCTACCGCCGATTGCAGTAGGCACAGCAGAATTTTTAGAAAAATGTGACAAACTTTTTGATATGTTAAACTCCTTAAAGATGCGAAGCACCAAATATTACAACAACTCTTTTATGGGGGCAGAATATCAAATCAAGTTTTTAAATTCGATTGCAATTTTTTTTTAAGATTAGGGTAGTTTCTAGAACTGGCGCCGATAAAACCAACACAATCAAATGCATAAAAATAATCCAAATTACCATAGCTGCTATCCTAGGTCTATGGAGTATGTTGAAAGATTAGGGATTTACGTATTTACAAACTAGACGTCTCAATCAAGATGGAAAACTTTTTCTGTACAATTAGGTAACAAAATGGTAGCGCTTATAATCAAACAACAATCCAGTTTATACGAACATTTAAGAAATTGTATTGCTTAAATTATATGCGGCTCTCAATTAGGTGTGTGGATATCTTATTAAAAAATGTTTAGACATGCATAATTGTTATACATGCGAAATGTTTTCTGCGCAGGTTAATTTGCAACAAATTTGAAAACATATTTTAAAGCGTACGAAAACAAACATAAAGACACATTTGGCAGTTTGAGGATGCCTTCGGAAGAATTTGGAATTTTTATTAACGAAATGGAAAACAAGTTTCTTAGTCATATAAATAATGTTTCCCGCTGCTGATCATGTAAGTCGGTGATACAGCGTTGGTAACAAAACGTATAAGTCGGTGATTATATTTGTTTGCTGCTTTCCCTTGACAAGGGAACTTAATATTATTATTAAGTTCCTAGGATAATAAAATTAGCAACGCAAGATGCAGACTTAAGACGTTTTGTTATAATTGCAAGTGTCTATGTGACATGTGACACTCACAGGTAACACGACTCACGAAAATTTATCCTGGTGACAGGTGGCACACCAAACGATTTTTTTTAATTTAGAAAAATTTCAATAGGCGGCTTCGCCTTGGCTTGTACTTGCCTACCTCAAATGTTAATAGGTCCTTACATTCCCTGTTACATAAATAGCTATTATTGTACAGAGCAATGTTAGTATAAAAATGTACGAAATGTTGAAAGAACATGTCTTTACTCATCCATGTCAAAATTTTCCGATGACGTACAGTCGTGTGCAAATAAATCTGGGACAGTGTTTTTTTCACATGCAGATTCAGTTAAGAATTGAAGAATATTTCCATGGATTTCCTGCTATCAGAAAGAGTTACATTAAACTTTGACAAGTAAATGAAAATGTAGCTCTTTCTGGTAGCAGAAAATCCATAAAGATATTCTTCAATTCTTAACTCAAACTGTATGTGAAAAAAACACTGTCCCAGATTTATTTGCACACGACTGTACGTTATACAATTATTTATTGGATTAAGAATATTTTATCTTTTAAAATTTGTAATAGTAGATTATGTTATTAGGAGTAAAAGTGATACTTTATGTGGCGAAGCTGAAGTTTATTTAGCCGAACATTAGTGAGGCAAATAATTCAGCTAAGCCACAAAGTCACTTTTACTCCAAATAGCATATACTATTTTATCCGCAAACGTATTCAGATAAATTTCATTAATATAAATTTAAAAAAAAGCATGCATCGGCCAGGAATCGAACCCGGGCCACCCGCGTGACAGGCGAGCACTCTCCCCTGCGCCAACCTCGGTTGTTTAAATAACGCGCTACTATAATGATATATGAACATACTGAATCACCCGAGCTAATAGCACACGGCCACAGCAGCTATCACACCATAACCCACGGCGACAGATGCTCCGCTCCGCTGCTTAACAGATTTAATTAAATTAAAGCTTTTTCGTACTCTCTTTGAAAATAAAAACCGGCCTACGATCTAAGTCTAAAAATTAGCAACATGTTAAGCCATCATACAATTTAATCGGTCCAGTATCTTCGGAGGAGATAGCGAACAAACATAGAAAGAAGGAAAGAGAGCAACGATTTTATGTGATTAGGCACATAAAGTACGCAAAAGTTGCTATTTTATCTGCTTAATCAGATGAAGTGACACCTTTACCTTGTCAATAAAGACACATCAGTTGTCACTTTTATGACGTTTGCGGATAAACAAAGATTTAAAAACTCCGAGTTTGAAAAATAATAAAATTATTATAATAAAAAATGTATAGTGTAAGCAGCATAAAATGTATAATTTTTCACAATAAGAATGTAATTTGAGTTTTATTTGTATATCTTACAAAGTACAATAAATAAAAATGATATTTTATTGGTTTATATTCGCAAACGTTATTTAATTGTAAAGTTTGTAATTTCCGAAATTATATTGCTGTTAAATGGCTGCCGTCACATGACGCGGCATCATGAACTTCAAACGCGCCGACGGCAAGTGACGCTTCTGTTTTGTAAGTGTTGTTCCGTGATTTGACCGTGAAGCGTAGCTGAACGAACATGGATCAAACGTTCCTATAATGTTAATTATGACACTGCCTCTGGAGTTGTAAGTAAGTAACAATAGAATAGCACACCAACAAGTATGGAGCTCATATTATGGCGGAAGGTTTTACACAAAACATTCAAACGCACGGATTACGATTTCTAAACCTAGTGGGATATATTGACAGTAGTGTCAGCAAGAAACTACTACAAACACGTCTGTATGGAAATCTATTGATTAAAAAAGTAGAATGCAAAAACCACCTTTTAGGAAATTTTTGTGCTACGATATGCGAAATATGTAGTAAGTAAATTTTTGTCGAAACCACTTATTGGATTTGGACGATTTTTTTTAATGACAAGTTGTTTCTTGCAGAAAGTTAGTGTACTACTCTATTCGCATAAAAACTTATTTTTTTATAAATACCGGATGTAACAATTATAACGTGTTCTTTCCATAAAATTTATAACACCCTGTGGGGTTCAACAGTTACAATATCAAGTTATAATTCCAAGCAAACTCTACCTTTATCTTTTTTATAACATTTTGTTTTTTGATTTACTCTTTTATCTTAGCTACTGCAAGAGAAACACAATTTTATAGCATAACTTGTTTTTATGGAGAACTAAACTTAACAAAAAAGAAATAAAATTTAAAGAAAAATGGTAAACGAGAGAACATAGAGAATCTCTGGGATACTTTTGGAAGGGGATTGCAAGAGAAACGTAACCAGTTAAACACGTTGGTAGACGTAGGGCGGACACTGATTCAAATATAGGAAGAACTGGACCAAAATAATATAGGGTCCCTTATTTTAAGTATGAACCGTCGTTGCCAAGAAGTATTGGTGCCAGATGCAGAAATACTCGCTACTGAGACTTTCGTTTACCATGTTTCTCATCAAAAGATAAGGCTAGAATTTGCTTTGAATTATAACTTGATATTGTAACTGTTGAACCCCACAGGGTGTTAGCAATTTTATAGAAAAAACACTTATAATTGTTATACCCGGTATTTCTAAAAAATAAGTTTCTATGCGGCGAATATAGTACACTAACTTTGTCATAAAAAAAATTGTACAAATCGGGTAAGTGGTTTTGACAAAAATTAACTTTAAACTTTTGGCTACTTCTTGGTGGTGCGTTAATTTATTGGAGAAGTGTATATTGAGACATAAATATTCTGTTTATACCAACATTTCGTGCCCAACTTGGTTTATTTTAGACCGTAAACGCAATAACTCAACAAATTCACCAGTGTCGCCAATGATGAGAAAACTTGTAGGAGAAAATTATGCTCCACTAACAACAGCTATTAAAAAAGCCCTGTTTAGAAACAACGAAGGAAAATCGTTTTTACAAAAAGTTACCGCAATTACCAAAGATTTAAAATGTGTTGCCTCCCTTGTTTTCGGTGAACATAAAATTTGCGAAGAATTGGGTTATTTTCGCTGTGAAAAGAAAAATGTGGAAAAAATTGTACCAGAAATGCAGGAGTATGGCCTCTAAAAAGACAGATTTTTTTTTCAATTAACTCATATACCATCCTTCCAGCTTAATTAGAAGTATGGATAATAATGCCGAACCTGGCACCCAGAACATCTATACTTTGCAAACGATCGCGTGCAACATTTCAATAATGTTAACAAAAAGTCCCGTAACATAATTGCAAAATTTGTATCTCGCCAAAAGAAGCATGAATTCCTTGCAAACTTGTTCAAACGATCAACAAGCCAATCCAGCAATCTGGGAATCAAAACCGAGAATTGTAGCAGTTCGTTATTTATAAACGAACATTTATCTACCGAGAACAAGCTTCTATTGAAGAATACAAAAGTGACTGCCAAAAACAAAAACTACAAGTTTGTATGGGTTCGCAACTGTACAATTTTTATACGAAAAAATGAGAAAACTGCAAAAACGATTAAATCTGAAGCCGACCTACCTAAACTATAAACTCTTAACATTCAAATTAAACTAGTTATTTTTTCGCAAAATGGCTTTAAGTATCTTCTACCAAAATGTGCGTGATTTACGGACTAAGACTCATGAGTTCTACAAAAACTCACTAAACAAGGCGGCGAAGGTGTTCTTGTCGGCGTAAATAACAAGATCCCTTCATATCGTTTACCAAACTGGTCAACTTCGGCGGAGGACATATGGATTGCAATAGAACAAGGGCCACGCAAAATTTATCTATGCTAGAGACCCTAGAAATGAAAGACTGGCCATTGGCTGTCGCTGGCCTGATTGGTTGAGGCGAACTTTGTCCCCAAAATCGCGGCGCTAATGGTGTGCCCCCAAATGTGGCGCGAATTTCAAACTTAAATGCTACATGTAGAAAGGAAATGATTCATAAAAACAGTTTATTAGTAATTCTTATATTTATAACCTTGATATCGCAATTATGAAACGGAAAATTGAATTTTGATATACATATTATCAAATGGTCGAAATTTGGCAGACATCCTTTGGTAGATTCACATGAATTTTTCATAAATTGAGACATCACGCTTGCAAAGTTACCTAGACAAAATTCGTATTGACTAAACAAAATTTTATATTCAACAAAAATACTGTTAGTAGTGAAATGAAAATTTACATTTTGTACAGTTACCAAAAATCGCAATTTTTTTACATCTATGTTTATTTACCAAGTAAATGTAACTGTTTCAACAAAATATTTTGTCAAAAGGAGTTTAACTAACCAAAATTTACAAAAATTTATTGAAAACAGAAAAACTTGAATATTTTTTTAACCGTGATCATAGAGTACAGTTGTTATGCACAAACATATAACAACATAATTATTAATTCTTTCAATAGGCATCAAGTTTGTTTTTAAAATTATTAGCAGAAGAGGTACTAACAACACGGTAAGGTAGACAATCAATTTATCCGCAATTCTATTCGAGAGAAAATATTTTCTAGCATTGATTTTAAAGCTATCTTTACTTAAATGCATTCCATAGGTACTAGGATAGTAGATTTTTTAACATTCTGACGATCTCACCCTTTAACATTTTTCCAAATATAAAAATAAAAGCTCTGTAAAATTTAAAACCAATTGGATAACCGTTAGACGTGCCTCAATGATCTTGTCTTGGAAGACCTAGAAGAAATTAAAAAAATATATTACTACATGTTCATAAATTTATTAAAATATACAGCAAAGATAAGGAATACATTGGTATTAAATATGGAAACAATATAAAGAATCAGTGGCTTCACAGTAACTTTAAAAAATAAAATGAAAACGTTACATAAAAGCCTCTTTTTGCTACTGTCTGGATATTTCTTACGGTAGTCCTCTACTGCTTGTAACAGAAACTGTTTTTGATTCTCTTTCTTTGTTAAAACGCTTTTAAACTTTTCCATGACCTTTTAACACCTATTCAGCCGAGTCCTTAACAACATTGTTTTGAACGGCCAACAATCCTTCTTCGAGAGAGTCCCAAGTAGGAAGATGACTTTGCAAGGACTCGTACAAAATCTTTATGACTTGATAAATGCTGCAGAAAATTTGTTGATCACCAAATCATCAACACGATGACCGAGCGTTTTTGCAACATTTTCTTTATCACAAACGTCAAACGATTTTGACTCACTACCAAGTTATGGTTCACGTCATTTAATACTCTGTTGTTCCTCCTTAACTTTATATTTGATTGTTCAGTTCTATGTAAATTTTTTTGCGAATTTCAACTTCGTTTCACACTCTCCCTTTGCTAAAGTCACTGTTCTCTTCTCTGTACCTCTTCCAACACCCTTTTCAACATTTTAATTTCACGTTCTTCGGAAGGTACATTACCTACAGTTGGTACAAATACAAATTATCAGCATTTCGTAGTTATTTAACACTCACATACTCACACTGATTGAAATCCTCAAACCCTGCAAAACACAGTTGACACATTCGCCATTTTGGGAACACTGCTGCCAACATTTCGCTAGGAGAATCTAGTTACTTCCATTAAATGGCTAGTCTCTCATTTCTAGTGTCTCTAATCTATGCTAGAGTTCCTATATGTACTAAGAGTTGAGCCATTTGATCTACAAATCAAGGACAATGTGATGTAGCAAAGATATATTTCATTTGTTTCAGTGGAAAGAAGTATGCATGAAGTTTAAAATCGGCAAAAATCAGGTACTCCATGGTTTGTGGATCCAAAACAAATCACCCCACATGCCCCAACTCTTTTATATACAGGGATAAAAATGCGTTTCGAACATTTGTAGAGAATGGGTGTGTGTTGCTGGCCGAGAACCGGGACGCCGCGGATTAATACGTGGAGATTTTAATTTACCGGATATTTCATGGACAATTAACAAAATACATTGTTTCTAAAACCAACAAATTACTGTAATCAGCAGTCGATTTCTTTTATTGATGCTGCGTCGTTCTGTGGTCTCGTTCAGTATAACTTTCATTTAAATGTTAACAACAGGATACTTGATTTGGTTCTGAGCAACAGTGATCGTGCAATAAGTGGTTAGGAGTATTTTTTTTTAGTTCCTGAACACAATCACCATCCATCACTTGAAATATTATTAAATTTGAATGTTCAGGATAAATCAGTCAACAATCAGGTATGCAAATTTAATTTTTCTCGTTCAAATTTTATACAAATAGATAACGACTTGATGTCTATTGATTGGAGTGCATTATTGGATAAATTGAATGTCAATACGGCTGTTGAGGTGTTCTATACGAGATTGAATGAAATTTTTTGGAAGTACGTGTTCCTAAATTAATAATTAATACAGAGTGAGTGTTAATGAGTGAGGAAAGAGCGGGAAATTTTGAATTAGATCCTTGTAATTTTTTGCTTTTATGTTTCCCACAGGTGTATCACCCCAACTTTTTGTTTACATGTCATTGGTAGCACTGTAAGTCCATGTCAAATTCGAGATTGGCAGGTTAGGTTTTCAGGGTGTCCAGGACATGTTCGAGTTGAAAATTCAGATGAAAATTAGAGGTGTTTGAGAACTGCTTTACGTGCAAATGGAAACATTAAAATCAGATAACTTTTTGAAGTGATGAGCATCAGTATAGAAAATGTTCATTTCACTATTCATACATTTATTATTAAAAAATGCATGCCTTTGGTCCAATAAAACAATCACTAAAGAGGCAGCGATTCAATTCGAACGTGGAAGTAAGACGGTTGTTACAAAATAGCTTCGTCAACAGCTGCACGAATTTTACAAACAGCAAATCTATACATTAGTACAACAGTGGGACTCATACCTTAATATTAAGAGAATTCTTTTTAATTGAGTTACTAGATATTATCCTACAGTCTCCAAACGTGTTTCTATTGAACAATTTTCGTAGAATAACAGATTGTAGATAGTAGAATAGGCCAGTCGATAAGTCGTTTAAAATGGCTGTTAGCCGGAGCAATTGCGAACAAGTTGGAATTAATTTTAATTTGGTCTTAAGAAATGTCTCTTAAAATTGCACACCCTAGAAAGCTCGGATTTCGTCGCCATCTTGAAAAAAAGGAAAACAACTTTAGTTTTTTCCATTATTTGTAAATATCTCGGTTAATATCAACTTTAGAGTGAAATATATCCTTATCAAAATTATCTCCAAAACATGTTCTATACATTCTTCTGGTACGACTACCTGCTTCCAGGTTATAGCAGTCGAAAGCTAGATATTCTAAGGGCATTTGCTAATTTTCTTATTGTAGGCATTCTTGAAAACATGCAAATGCTTTTATACGTTGTCAATGCAGTTTCTATGTCAATTGAACATAAGACCAGTACAAGTACCTCTGGTAAAATTACAAAAAGTCCATATAGAAGTGTTTGGAATGATATAAATGGAAAATTCACGTACTACTGAAACAACAATTAACAAATGTTTTTATGTTTTGTACCTGCCTCTTGTTGCATTTCTATTAGTGGTTTATTGTTTATTTCAGAGAAATGTTTGTATAACGTGTGTTCTATTGGCATAATTATATCGTCAATAAGTTTGTGTGTGTTTGCGTGTACAACGTTTTGCTCCACAAAGACAATGACGAGTCCAGAAAGTTGTTGTATTTGTGAAAGCAGCTTAACCAATGGACAAACGTGTGTAGTGAAAACAAAAGGTTTGAAAACTTTGATAAGCTTTAGTTTAAACATGGGGATGGGAAGGATACTATATTCAAGGGACTAAGCAGTGTAACCGTGCACGATAACTGCCGAAAAATGTACACAAAAGACAGAAGGACGGTAGCATTATTAAGATCGAGTGTAATGTTAACTTCTGCATCGACTGCACATGCCAACGTCCTTGGTTTCAATTTTAAAAAAATCTCTTTTGTGCAAAAGCGACTGAAATGTTTTTTTGAAAAGAAAGAAAAAAAAACTTGTTGGAAACCGTGATAACATGCAACAAGTTGAAACAATGGCCATGAAACATACTATTTTACGAATTGTTTAAAATAACGATAAAGAGTGGATTGATGTGCGTATTACAACTGTTGATTTAGCAGCAGAAGCTCATACCATATATCATGCATTCAGAAATTTTATCCGGAACCTAATACTGGTACAAAACGAGGTCACCCTCAATACACCGAGATTTTAGAAGCAATGAATCATGATTGTGCTTTCCAGGAAACAAACCGTGAAAAATATCAATTTTCTATTGATGAAATATTTGAGCAATTTAATGGTGAGATTCACAGATTGATTCTCTGAACATCCACCTTTTCCTCTTACAGATGACATCATTTCTATCAGCAATTGTATGAGATGAGAAAGTTAATTGCCAAAATGCATATTTGCATATCTGCGATGACAGATCTTCTTGGCAGTAGCTTTGACAATATCAAGTTTAAACGCAAGATTACTTTCAATATGAACTAGCTCTCACTCTTCGATGAAATAGGAATGCCTAAAACTAAAAAACTAGCCCAATACGATGCGTTTGTACCCATTGAAAAGAAGCGTTAGAAAACAAAGCAGAAGCCTAGAATACCGAGACGGAAAGAACTCGTCAAGAATTCCAAAGCTGATCCTCAAAAAGATCTTTTACTTTGATTAACGAGGGCGCAGCCCAAGTTTATCAAACGACTTAAAAAAGGGACTTTCAAAACGTGTTGAACATGAACGTCGTGTGATATACACCCTAGATAGTGGAAAAAGTCCGATAAAAACATATCATGAAGTTTTTCGCATAGTGAACAATCTTAACATGTACCAGTGTTGTTGATTTTTTACGATTTTGCTGTCAGAGATACAGTACAAGCACAGACGGTGCCATTAGAATTCGGGGAGGCGGTGGTTTATATAAACCATGCACACGCATTTTGTTTTTTTTTTTACAAACATTAATTTTGGTAATTTTCTGTCAAATGAGTGATTATTCGGTTAATTCCGAGGGGAAAATGTCTTGTAGTAGCAATTCCGATACCCCTCATTACATTAAAGAACTTGTGAATGCAGCTCTTGACGATCTGGTCCCAGCAAAGTCGCGTAACCGCTATTCAAAAGAATTTTCCTTACTGGACGTTTGGAAATCGAAAAATGGAATAAAAAATTCAAGTGAAGACGTTTTGTTGGCTTACTTTTATGAAATGTACCTCAGGTATACATATGTGAATTATTACTTACAGTGATGTTTATAGTCACAAAAAATTAAATCGTCCACTCTATGGTCCGTGTACTATTATTATATGTTGAAAACCAAACTCAACGTTAAAGAACACATCGATATTTCAAAATACACCAAACTCAAGGCGTTCCTGAAGCGGAAAGCAGTAGGATGTAAGCCAAAGGAATCCAAGACATTTACATCCATTGAAATTTGAAATATTTAAGTGAAGCTAGTGATAACAAGCACTTGATGATCAAGGTATAACCTCATTTTGCTTTTGTCTATATTCTTACACAAAGTACTTATCGATAGCCGTCATTTTTGGAATCTATGGAGCATGCCGCCGTGATGAACGATTATAACCAGAGTCCGTCAAATGCCATTTTACCATGTTTCTTACTGTAGGCCCCTTTAGGGCCATACTTCGTATTTAGGCGTTTCGCGTAGTAAAGGGTGGAATGAACCATATTGTTGGTGCCATAAATGCTATAAAATGCCTCTTTTCGTGATAAATGCTATATTTCGATTAAATGCCATATTTTAATGCTATATTTCAATCAAAATCAATATTATGTGGCTAATTCACAACAAAAGGGCTTACGAATTTCAAAATAAACATGCAGAAGTTTTGGTGAGTGCCAGGTACTAAGGTCGGTGACCCGGGGCGAGGGTGACCACTCGTTGTTCGTCGAGGTCCTTGACGAGCTTAAGATCGACGCAGAAGTGATAAAAAAGGCTAAGAAAATCCTGCAAAATCCAAAACTACGCAGTCAACTCCTCTTCGTCAATCGAATTTTGCAAACATCCCCAAAATAATCGCAAAATTGGAAAGTCGGAACACTTCCCTAAATGAAGCTGTGGAGAGCGTGGAAGCGCAACAATGGCCAGGAACTACCGGAAAAATAATGCAGGAAAAAATGAGTGCCAATCTCAAAAGAAACACAGTGGCAACTTGCGGAAGTCATGGCATGCAGTTATGCGTGGATGACCTCATGTGAGCTCGAAAGAAGTTTCTCAAAACTGAAGTAGGTATTTACTTAGTGATAGGCGTTTAAATTTCTCTATGGATAGTGTAGCTTTTTATTTGATATTTGTCAATTCAAAATAGAATGTTTGTTTGGTTCTGTCCTATAATCGTTATTTTTATTTATTAATTTAAATTATAACCTGTTAAATAGCTATAATCTGACTAAATCGTACCTACACTGAAGCTATTAATAAGTGCAACTTTTTGAAATAAATACTTACCATTTTGTATGCTTTATTTTGAAATATATGTCATTTTATATGTCATATTTTGAAAAAATAAATGCCAGTTTGCTACGCTATATTTTGAAGAAATACGGGAATATTTAGACTCTGATTATAACGATTCATAATATTGAAGATAAGGGTAATGTGTTCGTAACTACGATTCCAGTTACAAAGAACTATAAAAGCAGAGTATTTACAATTCTACCCGAGCTGACACCAGTAAATGCCCTAGAACTTTATAGAAAATACCGTCGATTAAGACCTCCAAATGTAAAGCACGATAATTTTTGTATCTACTATAAATCTGGTAAATGTACAACACAAAGAGTGGGCATTAATACATTTTCTCAATTGCCTCGTAAGGTTGCCAGTTTTTTTAAACTTCTAGACGTAGAGTGCTACACTAGCCACTGTTTTCGTCGTTCTTCGGCCACGTTATTAGCCGATTCCGGGGCTGGCATAACAGTGCTAAAACTACATGGTGGTTGGTCGACATCGGTCGCGGAAAGTTAAATCGAGGAAAGTATAGAGAACAAAATAAAAACTGCTCAATGTATTATACCCGCTGAAAAATCTTCTACTTCTGTAACACATGTAGAACATTTTTCGTCAATGAGGGAACTTGCGAATTTAGGCAACCAAGTCGAAGTTGCTGGAGAAGTTACCGAAAATTCTCCTGTATGGACAAACATGGACATGGTGTAATAATAACCAGAAATGACAATTGTAGTATCAATATCCGTTTCCACAGATGTAATGAACACTAAATAATTTGAGTTTAATAGCACGTTACCTGCTTACCTATTTCTTACAATAATTTGTTAATATTAACGATGTTCAAGAAAATATTAAAAATTATTGTAATATGTTATTAATGTTCGTCCTAATCGTTAAAAGAGTAAAAAATAGTGAAAACAAGTAAAAATCGTGAAGAAAAATAGTGAAAAAAGTGGTACTTTCAATACGATTTTTCGTTAAAAAAGGACTACTTTCATGATCAGTATACAAAAAATTACTATTATGCTGATAATCTACAAATGTACACTGGCAAAGAAGGAAACAGACCGGAAAAAGAACAAGGCAAGCGGTGTAATGCTTGACATAGTCGAAGAAATTTCACAAGCAAATTGTAGACGGGATGTACGAGTTGATTCCACCAGCACGATTGGAGAATGAGTCCAAAATCAGCAAAATAAAGACCGCAAGACAAGAAAAACGCAGTTTGTCTCAAAGCTTTATCTGTTCAGAACATCAAACAACTACACAAACTACAACGTGTTCTAAATGTAAGATCCGTGAAGCAAATCCTTAAGGCACAACGACAGAGTAATTGCTTTTTTCCTTATTCGCAATATACAATAGTACTTTCACTTTATACTGTTATATTTTTTTTAAATAAATTTTACTTGAAAAAGTCTTTTTATTATTTTCAGCCATTTTACTTTTATAATACGACTGTATATTTACCAATAGTATGGGATACATTTGATTCTGTCATGAGCCCGTGTCGCGAGTAGATGTGTGTCGAGCTATGTGCAGCTACAATATTGATATTTAGTTCGCTTTAATTGGTTATTAAAATATATAAACGTGTCTTATTAATATCCAAGCTGTGTGAGTGTAAAAATTGCTACAAGAAATTCTCAACAAAAGCATCATGCCTTTTACAAAATCTCAAGTGGAAGATATTCAAACGATATTCAGTGAGCATTTAAAGGAGCTGTTCCAAAAAGATGATTTTGTTAATAGCATTGTAAAAAATTTATCAAATGCACTCCTGCAAAAATTAGAGGAAAAAATTGATTCAATAAAAGTTGAAATGGAAGACCTTCGTAAGTTTAATACTGAAGTAGCAAATGAAAATGAATTATTGAAGTGTGAGCTATCGAAACAAAAACTTATCCTTGATCAACATGAGCAATATAGCCGAAGGAATTGTGTTCGCATATTTGGGATATCGGAAGATCTATCAGAAGATACTGATGAAAAAGTGTTATCTGTATTTAACAATAAAATGAAACTGAACATTTCCAAATCTGACCTAGACCGCACACATCGGGTTGGTGTGGTTAAGACCGATAAAACCGATTCGAAAAGAAAGTCCAGACCTCGGCCTATCATTGTCAAGTTCGTTAGCTATCAAAAACGCAATATGGTGTTTACCAACAAGAAGCTGCTAAAGTCAACAGGAGTCATCATACGTGAAAACCTTACCAAAAATAGGTGTCTGCTACTACAAGAAGCTGTAAAGAAATTTGGGGCTACAAATGTCTGGTCGTCCGATGGTCGTATTATTGTATTCAACAAAAACAAGAGATGCGTAGTCACGACAATAGACGAACTAAATAAAATACTACTTTAATATTATTATTTCTATTTTTTTTTGCTGTACATAAGCTGGATTAGTTAAATAAGATTGTTTAACGTGCTTTTCACAAAATTCTTAGCTCTATTTTAGAGAAAAGTAATTTTAGTTTTAATTTTTTTACCTAAAATTTATTTACGTGTCCGCTATGAATAAAAATTTAATTGTTTTATTTTATTAATCTTGTTTAAGGCAATGAAGATAGCTCACTTGAACGTTCGCTCGCTGCTGGGTAGCTTCAATTCGTTTAAGAATCACATTCTTGAGCAAAATTATGATGTGGTGGCGGTGACGGAGACCTGGCTGAACAGTGACTTGCCAAATCAAGTAATCAAAATCGATGGCTACAATTTCGTGAGGAACGATCGATTGTTAAGGGATGGTGGAGTAGGTATATATATAAAAAGTAATTTTAAATTTAATGTAGTCACACTAAATTTTGAAGTTGAACAATTGTGGTTAAATATAAGTATTAGCAAAAAGTGTAATATACTTTTCGGAAACATTTACAGGCCTCCTAAATCTAACCTATTGCAATTTATCGATAATTTTGATAGTATTATTTCTTCTATTTTACGTATTTCTGAAAACGTTATATGTGTGGGCGACTTCAATGTCAATATGGTAGACTGCGACAGCTCAGGGGTTGACCAACTGAATGCCTGCCTAAATGGCTTGGGTTTGGAGCAATTAGTGCAAGTACCTACGCGATATACTTCTCTCTTAGATTTGATTATTACCAATATTTCAGAATTAATAAAAGAAGTTAAAGTTGTAAATGTACCTGAAACTTCCGATCATGACCTTATCTCGTGTAAACTAGTAACTGATCGCCTCAATACCAAGCCTCAAATTAAAACATATAGAGATTATAAAAATTTTAATTATCAGGAATTTAATAATCACCTAGGATCGATCCCTTGGAGAGCCATATATGATTATGATAACATTGATGATAAGCTGGAATTCCTAAATACAAATTTAAATATATTGCTTGATTTGCACGCACCAGTAAAACAAGCTAAATTTACTAAACAATATGCTCCCTGGCTCACTGATGCCTTAAAACATCTGATGACTTTACGTGACAGAGCGCTAAGGAGGTATAAACTTTCTAAAAATATTAACTACCAGCATAATTAGGAGAGAGAAGAAAACATATATTAGAAATAAATTTCAATCTAATGATTTAAAAGCATTTTGGCGAGAACTTAAGAATTTTGATATAGTTAAAGATAAAAAAAGCAGTAAAGAACTACCTCTACATTTGAGTGATCCAAATACCATTAATCAGTACTTTATAAACTCAATTCCAAAAATTACCTCTACTTCGGATACGGTAGAAATGATCGATTTTTATAATAGCAACGTTAAACCCTCAGTAAATATTTTTTTCAAATTCCGAAGCGTGTCAGAAATTGATGTTCTGAAATATCTAGTATCTATTAAATCAAGAGCTGTAGGAGTGGATGGAATAGGTATTTTCTTACTTAAAGCTAGTGTGCCGTTTCTTTTACCAATACTTACCCATATTATCAACTTTTGTTTAATGAATTCAGTTTTTCCGAAGTGTTGGAAAAGAGCTAATATTATCCCTGTACCAAAAGTAACAGAACCATCAGCACTCAAAGATTTAAGACCAATTAGCATCCTTCCTACATTGTCGAAGGTCTTGGAGAAAGCCATGGCAGTTCAACTGAGTGAGCATTTGAACAATTGCAAAATTCTTCCTAATACCCAATCCGGCTTTAGAACTGGTTACAGTTGTTCAACGGCTCTTTTAGATATAGTTGATGATATTTTAAAAGCAGCTGACGATGACAAATTGACAGTGCTGGTGCTTCTCGACTTCTCCAAAGCCTTCGACACTTTAAACCATGATATTCTAATTGCTATGCTACATTACATTGGCCTCAAAGATGATGCAATGAAACTATTTGAAAAATACTTACAGAACAGATCTCAAAGGGTTATAATAGCAAATCAAACATCTGATGTTGTAGAGGTCACGTGTGGCGTTCCACAGGGGTCTATCCTGGGTCCCATCCTATTTACTATCTACACTTCGACGTTTTCCACATACTTAAAATACTGCAATTGTCATTCGTATGCCGATGACACACAAATTTATATGTCCTTCAAACTAGAAGAACGTGTTAACGCTTGTAGAAACTTGAATTCTGATTTAGATAAACTCTTTAAAATATCGAATACGCACTGTTTACAACTTAATCCTCTAAAATCCAATGTTATTATGTTTGGTAACAAAAAACAACGAGCAAAATGCATTACTGAATTTCCTGTAAAAATAAATGATATCGCAATACCATTTCAAAATGTAGTAAAAAGTCTAGGACTTCAGATAGACTATAAATTACGTTTTAAAGAACATATAAGCCGATGTTTGCAGCGCGCATTTTGTAATCTTAAAACAATATTTAACAAGACATTTCCTGGATATAAAAATGAAAATAAATTTATGTAACTCGCTGGTGCTGTCTCAGTTTGACTACTGTGATGTTGTATATGGTCCCTGCTTGGATGTTTTTGACGTCAATAGAATACAAAGAATGCAGAATTCTTGTTTAAGATTAGTTTATGGAATACGTAAATATGAAAGAATATCACACAAACTAAAAGATGTAGATTGGCTGAATATGAGTAATAGAAGGTATTTACATCGTGCTTGTCTCTATCGTAAAATAGTAATATTAAAAACTCCACCGTATTTGCATAAAAAATTATTATATCGCACTGAGATACATAATCTAAATCTTCGACACAGGGGCCTCCTCACGGTACCATCACACCGAAAACAAATTTTCAAGCGGTCTTATTCATACTGTGCGGTTAAATGCAACAACAACATTCCTTTTCATATTTTCAGTAGTCCTTTATCTACTTTTAGGAAAAACATAAAAAGGATTTGCTTAGCAGCGGGCAGTGCAGGTGAGTTACTGTCATAACAAAATACAAAAGTTGTACCATTTATCTACTATCAACCATTGTCTGACATTTTATTTTATTTTATTCCGGCGGACACGGGTGTTATGTCGGAATCAGGTCGTTACATTATATATTTAAGTTTTTACATACTAGTAAAATTATTTGCGGGTTAAGTACTAGAGCAGCTGACAATTTTTGTCGAGCTGGACTTCGCCTGTGTTTTATTTAACACTATGATAATGTATTATTTGTTAAATAGAATAAAGACATTATTATTATTATTATAATGTACCCCTTTCGTCAACTACTAAATTTTTTTATCCTACGGTACCGAAAGGTTAATTATAGTAGATTATGCAATAAGGGAGAGAAATTGCACTGAAGCAAAATTGCATTCTCTCCGAGTTGCATATACTATTTTTTTCACGTTGCAGGAAGATTAAAAACGAAAAACCCGTTTTTTTAAACGTCATTTATTGACATTTTAGTTACAATTATTTTAAAATTAGTAACCTATGGTAAATTTTAAAGTTGGTGGCACTGTAAGTCATTATGACAAGAGCTCACAAATATGTCAAATTCGAGGTTAGCAGGTTAGTTTTTGCGTCAGTTTGTGTCAAAACTGACGCAAAAACTAACCTGATAACCTCGAATTTGGCATAATTGTTGTGTCAGTCATAATGAAAACTCCCTAGGGAAATTTTTGTCTTATTTAGTCTCTAGGGAGCAAATGTTCTACTTCTGTCACAATTTTGATGCTATAGAAACGGACTTCTACTCCCAGTCGTGGAAAAAATTACATTACATCTTGATCGCCATGCCGAAAAGAAAAAATTAAAACGTGTAACAAAAGTTATCTTGACGATGGATTCTATTGATCAAATAAATGACATAATCGCACGTATTAAATCACATAATCGCACGTGTTAAACCACCGCCTGCACCGCGGCCCCTACCTTATACACAGGTGTTTCAACAAAACACATTCAATGAGGGTATGAGGACACAACCAGTACGTCTTCTGAAGACAAAATTGTTACTCCAACGATGGAAATAGAAGAAGTAGAATATTTGACACCAGAGCCACAACTGCTAGTTCCAGGACGTTTTGTCCTTGTTAATTTTATAGGCGGGAAAAGAAATTCACAGACCTATAAATATGTATGTAAAATTCAGGTGCAGTTTTCAGAAAATGAATATACAGTTGTTAGCCTGAAATCTACCAGCGAAGAGAAAACAACCTTTGGGCTTCTGTCAAACGATGTATACACTGTGTCACTGTCAGATATTTGTGCTGTGCTACCATTGCCAGTGACCGGCACCAGTGATGAAAATACCATATGTTTCGACAAAAGGGTTGATGTGCTCGAATTTTCTAAGCGAGTTTAAATATACTTACCTACTTGTTTTATTATTAGTTCTTAATTTAAGTTGCAATGTTTAAGTTCCTTTTATTACCTATGAATTCTATTTGTGTTTACTATTTTGTCGAATTTCATTGTAACAGGCAGAAATGTGCATTTATTTTTAGAAATAAACACGTATAAACAGTAGGTTGAACTCTGAAGTAGATAGTGCTTGAACTAATGGTGATCAAAGTCACCCCCAAAAGAATTTTAAGTATATCTCAAAAACTACAACATCGAATTAAATGTGGGGTGAATATATTCATCTGCGAACTGTGCAGTGCATTTTAAAAGCATCTACAGCGGATGATCAAAGTGGCCCCACTTGGCGGGTGAAGTTGATCAGCATGATTTTTTTTTGCTCTTTATTTTACAAGAACTGCACTTTTTAGTTAAGGAATCTTATAAAACTTGCTATTGTCAGTTACCATCCATTTTTTAACTTTAAATTAATCAATACACAAAACTAATAAACGAGAAATAAGATTCAAAATGATCAAAGTGACCCCATCTTACGGTACTTACTGTTTTATATTGTTTGACTAATGAAACGATCTGGTATGTCATTTTCAAATTTGTTTGACATATCATTTGACAGAAGTTATTTTTGACTTATAATATCATTAAAGTCAGAACATCAGATTTCAGACTAAGCAATCTAGATAAAACGAATCCACCCCTGATTTTCAGGAGCTAGCACAAAGAATAAATATTAATATTCAAATAATAAACAGTGCAATTTAAATTAATTAAAAAAATAATTCAGAAACCTATAATAATAGGTTACAAGAAATAAGAACTCGAATCAGTACATATCAATGACGCTATACGTGAAGTCGTAACAGTATATAAGGTTCTCTTTTCATGAATATTTGAAACGAAAAAACTTGGGTTAAGTTTGTGTTGTCCTCAATTTAAGATTTTTTTTACATATGGGAGGTTTGATACAAAAACTGTAAGGAGACCTGATACATGTATCAAGACTCCCTTATAGTACAGATATGTGTTTTCCTGTAATAGCTCTTTAATTTTTTAGATAGGATGCTTTTTCGATGGATGAAAAAAACTGATGAGTTTCTGTGTCCCCAGATAGAATGAAAAGAGCAGTAAAATAAGTTGTTGAAGGAAAACTGCAAGCTACGTGCTACTGCTAATATATATAATGTGGACAAAATGACCCTCCGAAGTATGCAATGAAATATAAAAACGTATTGACGAAACAAAATTTACGATTAATTTTAAGTCTTCACAACCGTTTACTGACCCGGAAGAACATAGTTTGGTAGACTATTTACTAATAGCTTCCAAAATGAATTATGGGTTAACAACAACAGAGTCTCGTAAATTAGCATATCAGTACGGTATAGCAAATGAGAAAAACTTCCAGAAAATTGGAATAAAAATGAAGTAGCCTCTCGTGATTGGCTGCGAGGTTTCATGACACCAATTGTCCTTAAGAACACCTGAGCCCACCAGCCTTAGTCGAGCAACTGTCTTCAATCGGCATACGGTGCAACATTTTTTTGCACTGTTGCGTGGAGGGTTAGAGCATGAGAACTTTGGGCCTGAAGCAATATATAATTGCGACGAGACTGGGGTACAGACTGCCCATAAACCAAGTCGGGTAACAGAGCAAGATTATATGACGGCGGGAGCTCCTCCAGGTGCAAAAGCCACTACTCATCCAAGTGGATGGATGACGGTCGAAAACTTTGAAGTTTATTTGTTACACTATCAAATTTGTTAAATGCACTAAAGAAAACAATGTGCTGTCAATTCTAGATAACCACAGCAGTCACATTTCTCCAAAAGGACTAAATATTTGCAAGAACAATGGTATAATCCTTACAATACCACCACATACAAACCATCAGCTTTAACCCTTAAACGTCTCCACATACGGACCGTTTAAAACATATTTTATCTACTCTAGTGGGATAAGTAACTCATTACGTCACTCATTTAACACTATTTCCTTTAGATAATAAAGCTAATTACATCACTGAGTTATCTAATGGCTTCATTATCTAACCGAGTGGTGTAATGGCTTCATTGCCTAACTTAAATAGTGTCAAATTAATGACATAATGACATTTGCCTACTAAAATATTTTTGAAAATGACAGATCTGACATTTATCTTAATGCACTTTTCTCAATTTTAGGCAGTCGTAGATAAAATTTTGTACAATACATGTGTGATAATGAATCATTAATATACTTGTGTGCTTACATAACTCGTGCTAGGCACTCGTTTATAACTTACACACGTGTATATTAATGATGCTCTTATCCCATTTGCATAGTAAATAACTATTAATCAAGTGTGTGATAATTACATGATAAACAACCCTCGGCAACTGATATAATTAAAAAGTATAGCTGATCTTGTAGGCGATGCTGATCAAAGGGCCGCTAAACATAATAAAGGGATTTTCAAAAACAGGAATCCCCCCAAGTTTTTTCAGAATCTAATTATCTTTGCTCAAGCGTAACTGATCCTGAACCTTTAAACCCACATGAACATCTTCGAAACCGAACCTTTAAACCCACATGAACATCTTCGCACACCAAAACCTTTAAACCCACATAATCATCTTCGCACACCAGAACCTTTTCAGAATCCTGACAATTCAAATATTTTAAAGCCTACAAATTTATTGGAACAAACAGTTCAACCTGGTCCATCGGGTGTCCCATCTAAATCGCATATATCCCCAGATGATATTAGACCTTTACGTAAAGCTCCACCCAGGAAAACCCTAGGTGGCAGAAAAGCTATGAAAACTAACTAAAATATTGACGGACACTCCTAATGTCGAGGAACGCCAAATGAACCGGCAATCGATGGAAAAAGCAGTTAAAAGAGACCTAAACAGTGAAAAAATTAAAAGAAAACTAGACAGAATAAAAACCAAGAGCCTGATGAAACCGATTCTGATAGTATTTCATTGGTAACATGAGGTTCGAATGAACTAACTTATATTGAAGATCAAATAATAATAATGTATTTGATCACAAGGCTGTTATACAAAAAGAGATATGGTACGTCACACAGTTATGACAATGGATTATAACATACACAAGTTTTACGAAATTTCAGTCTTACATATGTAACAATTCCTTGAAACAATAAGGTACTAAAGCACAAAGGTGTTTTCTTAGTTTACTCTTAAAGCTAATGAATGATGTACTTAATATAATAAAACTTTTGTAATAGGTTGTGTTTAGTGTTGCATGAAAATTTTGCCCCTTGGCTTGTATTTGCGTGTTGTGCGGTTGAGAACTTTCTGGAGCGTGCCTCCCCTCTTCACTTTTCGTACGGCTGTCGAAGGAACAGCAAGTTTACAAGGTCCGCTCTGCGTTAATTGTTAGTTTTCAATGTTCGTGTGCGAGTTTATTGTCAATAAACTACATACTTTTATTTTCAAAGAGTGTTTAATTTAATGAACCAAATCAAATAAAATCCATACAGTCAATTAAAGTAGAGTTCGCAACCAGAAGTTTCCAGCATAAGGGAAAACTGGGAAGCTCAATAAACATGCTCATTCGAACCGGATTAGCAGCCCAAATTGGTCATACAAGCCAGGAAAACTGATCCGCCATCAGCAAGGCAAGTACAAGAAGCAGTTTCAATCGTTTCCTGTGTTAAATTCATTCCTAACGAATGGAAGGAAGAGAGCATATGCGGTGCATTCAAGCGTGGGAGCGAGAAGCCCAAACCCCAATTTTTCCCGCCAAGCAGCTGTTCATTCCAAAGCTGCACCGCGCGCCGGCGTGTCGACTGAAGTTCAAACCACAGTAACAAGAAAGGAGGCACATACACCAATATCAATGTAAGTCCTTTTTGTAGTTTCCTTTTTGCATTTTCCTATGAAGGTTGTTTTTTTTTCATCTGTGTCTGCATGTGCATAAATTTATCTGTGTATTATTGTATAAACAAATGGTTTATGAGTCATATAATAGTTATTTAACCAACAAGTGTGTAAATAAAGGCGCTTAATAATCGAAACTGTTTAAAGCACGAACGAGCGATAGCGAGTGAGTGCCTTTAATAGTTCAGATTATTAATAACCCATTAACAAACGAGTTGATTACAAAATTTTTTCGTTGACCACAAAATCTTTTTTTGTGATGAAAAATTTGATTAATACAACTAACCTCCATGCAAAATATCATCAAAACGTCAAAATCACAAAACAGTTAATTAATGAAAAAAAGTGTATTAATCAAAAATAGTGTATTAATGGCATCTATTAATCCATCATTTTTTAGGTAAAATCACAAAAACAGTTAATTAATGAAAAAGAGTGTATTAATCAAAAATAGTGTATTAATGGCATCTATGAATCCATCCTTTTTTAGGAAAAATAATTCATTAATATTGAAATTAACAAGTGGTCAAGGAAAAACATTTTTAATTGCGTAAGGTGCCAAGTTGTTTCGTTTGTTCGTGATTACGATTATTTCCTACATTTTTCAAATTGCAGTCGAATTATTTACAGTAATAATTTCGCGTCGTAGCGCTAATTAGGGAATTCAAGATTTTCCTTAAGCAGGGCCGTTTCTAGTTGCAACCGTGGGTTGACACATAACGTTGTTTATTCCATATGTTCACGTGGCTCAGTGTAGCCATTTGCGTTGTAGCTTTAACAGAATTCCGTGCCAGTGGCGTACGAAAATTTGTTTTATCCGTTCAATTATCTATTTTAATTTCAATAATTATTGAATCCGCTTGTAAGAGCACGAGGCTCTATCAAAGGCAAAGTTACACGTTTCGCAAATTACGTGCAATCCTTGCCAATAATTCATGACGAAAATCAAGTTTTATCTAGCAGTCAAATTATTCAATTGCAGGAAAGATTTAATGATACATCCACGTTGTTATCAGAATATTATGAGGTTCATGAACAAATTTTAGAAACCAGTAAGGATGCAGAACCTGAAATGCAGCATCAAGTCGAATTTGTAGACTCTTATTATTTTGCAATCTCACAAGCTAAATATGTGATTAATGAATACGACAAACAGTCTGATGTTGCACTACATCGTTCTTGTCTCCTACCGGTAGCGTGAGATCAGCGCATTCACACTGTAGCTCGCATTGCAATACTCGAGCTCCGCCTTCCTACCATCTCAATTCCTAAATATTCAGGAAATGTTTCAGATTGGTTGGAATTTCGTGAGATTTTTATTAGTTTAATTCATGAGAATCAAAAGCAGACTGATATTCAAAAGCTGAATTACTTAAAGGCTAGTTTGCAGGGTGATGCAAGCCAAATTATAAAAAGTTTAGAGTTTACTGCGAGTAATTATACTCTAGCTTGGGCTGCATTGTGTAATCGTTACAATGATCCAAAAATTCTGGTTCATAACCACCTTAGGCTATTTTCGAACTTGCATCGTGCTGTAAGGAATCTGCAACTAAATTACGTACGATTAGCGATATGTTGTTCAAATATTTTACAGCAATCAAATCATTAGCTACCGAAAGCGAGCTTCTTGTTGTTGTTTTTATTTATGTCGTTTCTAATAAACTGGACCCCACTACATTCCGTGAATGGGAGGTCCTTAGAAACCGGTCAAGATCTGACCTGCCTAACCTTGACGAGTTCAAGGAATTTGTACAAAATACAGCAAATGTTTAGGAACCAAAACATATTTTAACTTTTAAAATTAAAAATGCATACATTTAGTAAGCTGGCTGTTATATGCGGAAATTACAACAAAGCAGTCAGCGTTTCTTGTCAGCATTGGTAGAATGACCCGGTGAATAAACTGCAATTATGCAAACTTGCTATCTGTTTGTTACGAAATTGAACACGCAAGTGCATATGCGACCTCACCTGGGGCAAATAAACTGAACCTTGTAATTTACGTCTTAAGTTTATGTATATAAATAGAAACTCTTCTAGTCAATAAACAATACAGTTTTAACATCTGTCTGTATTCACCGAACCTCTGCAACAACGGAACTAAGTCTATTAAATCATCTCGTGTGAGACTGCACGAGACCGTTGGTTTGCAACCCTTTTTAATTCCTGCACCCCTAAGACGTATCCTGTAATTGTCCAAATTAAAATCATACAGTCCACTATAACCTCCACCCTGAACAGCAAATCTTCTAGAAACTCTAGAAGTGAAAAATATTAAGCTTGTACCCGAAAAGTCTTCCAAGGTACATTTGAAATTATTTGTGTCAGCTAGCTCTTCGTGTCCATTTTCTAAAGGATCTCATCCCTTGTATAAATGCGATAAGTTTGTCAAGCTGTCTTCTCTTGACAAAAATTCAAAGGCAAAGGAGCTCCGTGTATGCTTTAATTGCCTAACTCAGCGTCACCCTTCGAGCCGCTGTAGCTCCAAATAAACGTGTAGAAAGTGCAAATCAAGGCACAAACCCCTTCTCCATGAAGATAAACCTCAAAATGCTTGTTCTAGTCAACCAGGATCTGCGGTATCAGCAGCAACCCCTGTTGAAGTAAATCAATCGATTTCTGCATTCTGTTCGAATGCTTTGCAGGTACTCTTACCTACGGCTACCGCTAAACTCATCGCTGAGATGATGGTACGCCTCACGTTGTGCGAATCCTGCTGGATTCTGGTTCCCAATCGAACTTCATACGTTCAGATTTGCGTAAAAGGTTGAAGCTTCCAATTCGCGAATTCAACGATACTGTTTCTGGCTGAAATAAAGCCACTTCTCAAATCAAGGCTAGTTGTGATATCAAGCTGCAAACCCCTCACACCTCATACAGTATTGGCCTATCCTGTCTTGTTCTCGATGAGGTTACAGGTACAACCCCTAGTTTTCGCGTCTAGCGAAACAGTCTCAAGGTTCCTGATAACATCAAGTTATCACATCTGCCCTATGACCAACCGGGCACTATCGACATTCTGATTGGTTCTCCCATTTTCTGGCAGCTCCATTGTATTGTACAAATTGGTCTAGGCCCAAATCTTCCTCCAAAAAAACTCGTTTTGGATGGATTGTTTCTGGCCCTACAGATCCCCCCTCTGCGTACCCTGTACAGTGCAATCTTAGCACTATCGAGGATGCTTCTGACCCCATTGTTAGGTTTTAGCAACTCAAACTTTACCTAGAGGAAAAGGTCCGCACAAATGAAGAGAACGCCTGTGAGGCACATTTCGTGCAAAATACTCAACTAGAAGCGAATGGTCGATTCGTTGTTTCTATCCCTCTCAAGAAACCTGTAGAAGTATTGGGTGATTCATTTCAAATAGCTCAGAAAAGATTATTATCATTGGAGAAGCGGTTACAAGCGAACCCTGACTTGTCGAATCGCTATTCGAATTTCGTGAATGAATATTCTGAATTAGGTCATACGTCCGTTTCAAACCCTAATTTGAACGAGCAATCCTATTATCTACCCCACCACGGAGTCTTAAAAGAGGAAAGCCTGACAACTAAACTCCGAGTTGTGTTCAATGGTTCCCAAGACTTATTTTCCATTCTTGTTCGCTTTCGCAAGCATTTGTTCGCTGTATCAGCCGACATCGAGAAGATGTATCGTCAGGTTCTGGTGAATTCTAACCATAGGCCCCTTCAGAGAATCCTGTGGCGATGCTCTCCAACTGAACCTCTTCTGTCATACGACCTGAACACAGTTGCTTATGGTACCGCTTCAGGGTCTTTTCTTGCCATTCGATGTTTAACCCAATTGGGCATCGAATGTGCAGCTTCAAATCCCGAAATCTCTAGAATGATAAAGGAGGACTTCTACGTCAACGACCTCTGACAGGCGCCGACGCTCCTGAGAAAACGCGTATTCTCTGTATAAACTTGAATCAGATTCTTAATTCAGGCTGCTTCAAACTTAGAAAGTGGATTTCTAATGCTCCACAAGTTCTCGAGGGAATCCCAGATTCCGATTTGCATCCGGGTGTTCTTGATTTCAGTGAATATGAGCAATCTTGGTTTGAGTTGGTCCTTTAAAAGCGATCATCTGATGTTCAATATTTCAAGTTCTACAAGTAGTAAGGCTACCAAGCATACCATCTTGTGTGAAATATCACTGATATTTGACCCACTGGGTCTGCTAAGTCGCTGCACCATGTGTGCCAAGGTTCTTTAGCAACAACTTTGGATGGAAAAGTTGATTTGGGATGACCCCGTTCGCAACGCCATCCAAGAAAAATGGTTTACATATCGCAGTGATCTTCTCATGCTCAATGACATGGCAATTCCTCGTTACGTCCTCTGTCGAAGCGTGGTTGAGATAGAGCTCCATGGTTTATACGACGCATCTAACAATGGTTACGGTGCGTCCATATACCTACGTTCCAAGAATCAGGAAGAGGAAGTATTAATCCACCTTCTCTGTTCCAAGGCCAAGCTAGCTCCTTTAAGGCCTTTGACAATTCCGGAGCTCGAGCTCTGCGAGCTGTTCCTGTAAGTAAACTTCCCGTGCAAGTCATAAAAGCACTTGATTTGTCCATATCTAGAATCGGTTTGTGGACAGATTCTACAATAGTACTGGGATGGTTGAAAACCAGCCCAAATTTTCTTAAAACTTTTGTGTGCAACAGAGTTGCTGATGTTCAACACCTCGAACTGGTCGCTGACCTTTCCACTGAAACCTTAATGGCCTTTCGCCGGTTTGTAGCTCGTCGAGGCAAACCGCTTATGTCTACTCAGACGCTAATTCCGAATTAATCGAATTAGGCTATTTTCTTGCGGAACAAACCGTTTCCATTTCCAAATCGGTCGCGAACGAGAGTAGCTTGGCATTTTATGCCCGCGCACAGTCCCCACTTTGGCGGATCGTGGGAGGCCGGAATTAAATCCTCCAAACGTCACATACGGCGCTAGTCTAAATTCCGCTAAATTTAGCACTTTGCTAGCACAGGTGGAAGCGACCTTAAACTCCCGACCCCCGTTTCCTTTATCCGCTGATCCAAACGACCTTCAACCTTTGACTCCTGCTCATTTTCTGATCGGACGTCCTTTGGTGTCACTGCCGGATCCCAACGTTACTGAGATAGCCGAGTTTCAACTGTCTAGATACTAAAGGATACAACAGCTTCACCAGAATGTGTGGAAAATATTGAGTAAGGAGTACATCTCAGAACTCCAACAGCGCCCCAAATGGCGCACACACCAGTCGGACCTCCAACCTGGTTCCATAGTCCTCATCAAGGAGGACAATCTCCCCCCTCTGAAGTGGAGGCTAGGTCGGGTCACCGATCTGCACCGTGGCTTTGCCGGCGTTACTCGTGTTGCGTCAGTGAAAACTGTGTCAGGGATCGTAAAGCGATCCTTCGCCAAATTGTGCCCGCTACCTAGTGTTGTGAACTAGCACGTTAGCGTCCGGTGCAGTGTTTCGTAAAGCCTTTTGGCTTCCCATTGTTCGGGTTTTCTTGTATTACTTTAAGAGCTGTTTCTTTATGCATTTTATTTATGTTTTAATGCATGTTACATGTCTTATACTACTCTAGTTGTTTCATGTTAAATTTGTACTGCTAATTTGCGGGCGGTATGTTAAGTGTTGCATGAAAATTTTGCCGCTTCGCTTGTATTTGCGTATTGTGCGCTTGTGAACTTTCTGGAGCGTGCCTCCCCTCTTCACACGTACGGCTGTCGAAGGCACAGCAAGTTTACAAAGTCCGCTCTGCGAAACGTTAATTGTTAGTTGTTCAATGTTCGTGTGCTAGTTTATTGTCAATAAACTACATACTTTGCTTTTCAAATAAAATCCATATAGTCCATTAAAGTAGAGTTCGCAACCACAAGTTTCCAGCATAAGGGAAAACTGGGAACACTGGCAAGTTATGTTGCTTACAAAATTGCTAATGGTAATAAAACATTATCATATGGTGAATTTCTGAAAGATTGCCTGGTAGCTGTAAGCAACATTATTTGTCCAGAAAAAACTAAAAATTTTCAATCTTTAGCTTTATGGCGGAAAACGGTAACCACTCGAATTGACGCTACTGTTGAACAATTAAAAGAAATTGTGGACATCAATATGTTAACGTAAAGGTTACACGTATCCCACAAAAAACTATGAAAGAAGCTGCATGTTCAGGAAAAAACTGCACACTAAAGTGTACTTCAAAGCTTACAGACGATGAAAGACAAGAAATTTTTAATTCATACTGGAAATTGTGAGATATTAATTTACAGCGAAATTTTCATATACAGGGTGGCGCGTTTGGATCTGACGTTTTTGGAATGTGTAGTACATTCGAAGGGGACGCGGTGGGAGGTCCCTGACCGTTTCATTGTGTTCTCGACAGCGGGAAGTTTAGTAAACATGGCTACCTGGTCCGTTAAGCATCCCGTATTCGCGGTAGAACAGTTTTCGCGAAATAACGAGTCCATAGTTGCAGTGACACGTGCCTTTTGCCGGCACTTCAACATTCCAGTGCGCGGTGCGATTCCATCTCGTAACCCGATATTGGAATGGGTGAATCTTTTTAGCACGACTGGTTCATGTAAGCCACAATTTTAAGGGAGACGAATTACGGTTCGCACACCTGAGAATGTGGAGCGTGTGAGACGAGATGTTATTGCAAGCCCAAAACGCTCAACCAGACGTCGTGCTCCAGCTCTTGGGATAAGCCCCGTACCATTCAGGAATTGAAGACACCAATCAGGGATGAAGTTGCTGCGATTCCACTTGACATGCTTCAGCGAGCAATGCGGAGCTTTTGTGACCGACTCCAAGAATGCGTCAATCAACAAGGTCGGCATTTAACAGAAGTTATTTTCCATAAGTAACCTGTACCACTTTTAAAAAATAAATTTCCATTATCACTCTTAATTTTAAAATTTATTTGTCCCTTCTATCTTCAATATTGACAATTTGACAGCTATTTGAAATACATCAGATCCCAACGCGCCACCCGTACAATACCGCGAGCGGTCGACGAATTGCCGAAAATGTTTGTCCAAGTGTATGAGTGTTTATTGCTTCGATATAAATTAGTCGAGTGCGACAGCACGAGACCAATTTTGAAGCAATAAACACTTTGACAAAAATTCATGCAATTCGTCGGCTGCAAGCGGCATTTAAAGGACTATTCAACGAACAAAATTGACATTTCTTAGTAATTAATCAATTTTATCACGTCCTTTCTGAAAATAAAAATCTGTTGACGTAAAATAAATTGTTTGTCAAATTTGACATTTCTAATATCATATTTGATTAATTTTACAGGAAATTAAATAAATGTCACAGGAAGAGAAAAAAATTGTCATTAAAACTCCGCTAGCGGAATTGTTGCACAATTTTACGCTGATTGGTGGCAAATGACATAAATACTAAATTATGATTGGTGAATAGTTAACTTGAATGGGGTGAGTTGAATAGTCTGAACAATTGCATATCCTTCATACAGCCGATTTATCGTAATCCCAAGCCTACCAGCACTCGCTCGAAATAGTATATTATGTATCAAGTTTTATAAACGTCATTTTAGTCACGAGTGTTTAATAAAATGAGTGACTAATAAGTTTATAAAACGAGTTGCATACTATACTTTTTCTACGACCACAAATTTAGAGAATATAGCATCATATTATTTCATAAAAATTATGACATTTATTATATTAGGTTAAATTATGCTCGACAAACGTCAAAGTGACGGTTGAAAACTAACTTGATTTTAGTTTTGGCTGTGGCTAATAAAGCAAATACTATTTGAACCTAACTTCACCCCATGACTAAAACATCGTTGCCAACTTCAGCTCATGACTAAGAGGCTCTTTAGTCATAGGTTATGAAGGCATGATTAAAAGGTCACTTAGCGACGTGTATGTTAGTATGTTAAATGGCATTTTAGTTACAGGAGTAGAAAAAATTTAAATTTACATTTTTTTATAAAAATAACATGCAAATCCAAGTATGCAAAACCTTTTTCAAAAACACACTTGCCATTAACAATAGAACAATCTTTACAATGACAAAAAAGAGGGATGGTAATGGATTCTTAGAACATGACAAGCGAGGTACCTATGGAACGCAAAAACGAGTACTGCAAGATATTCTTAACGACATTAGACAACACATAGCATCAATTCCTAGAGTGAGCTGACATTATTGCAGAGCAAGAACGAATAAAGAATATGTAGATGGTAGTTTGAATTTAACTCTGATGTACAAACTTTATAAAGAAAAATGTCAACAGGAGAACAGGCAATTTGCCAAATATTCCATGTACGCAAAAATCGTGAATACTGAAACCAACATTGCATTTCACATTCCGAAAAAGGACCAATGCGGACTCTGCGACAACTACAAGAATTCTATTGAAAAGGAAAAATTGATAATCCGGGAAAAATATGAAGAACACCTTAAAGAACATGATTTGTGTAAAGAAGAAAAATCAAACGATTTGAGAAATGAACTGGTATCTGTATACTGTTTTGATCTGCAGGCTGTCTTACCATGCCCCTGCGGTGAAATTAGTAGTTTTTTTTATAAGAAAAGGCTTGCTGCATACAATTTCACCATCTTTGATGTCGGATTTACACTAGGATACTGTTATACCTGGAATGAGACAATCGCAAAACGAGGCAGTAATGAAATCGGTAGTTTTTTGTATGATTTCATAAGCACTGAGGTGAAGCAAAATAATAGTATATTATATCATAAGGGACTAAAGTGCATCATTAAATCCCGCGAGTGAATAATCACTCAAGGGATTTAGGCACTTTAGTCCCGTGTGATATACGCTATTTTTTGCACTTTTGGGAAAATTATAATCAAGCATTTGAAAAATTTGGAATCTGTCAATTTGGAAACTGACAATTACAATTTTACAATTTTACAGCAGGCCCTGGATAGCCCGAATCAGTTGACAGTACTGAAGTGTATTGTCAATCTGTCAAATATGAGATTTGCAGGTTAAGTTTTGCGTCAGTGTGTGTCAAATGACAAACAAAACCTAACCTACTAACCTCGCGTGTACATACATTTACCATAGTTACGGTAACATTTTTACTTTAGCCCCTAGGGGCTAAAGTAATTACTTCTGTCTCTAGGGATTAAATGAGCAACTTTAGTCCCTGAAATAAGTGACTAAAGTGCCAACTTTAGTCCTGCAAGTGCAAAAAGATATATTTTATTCTGATAACTGCATCGGACAAAATAAAAATTAATTTATCTGCTCTTTATATTTATACTGCATAAATAATCTGGAGAATATAACGTCTATTACCCACACATTTTTTATAGTTGGTCACACAGTAAATGAAGGAGACGCAATGCATGCAACATTAGAAAGGGAGAAGAAACGTATTTTAAAGAGCGGACCAATATATGTTCCGGCGCAAAGGGTTACCATAATAAAGGGTGCCAAGGAAAGTGGTACGCCTTATAAAGTTACTGAAGTCGATACCGATATTTTTGATCTTAAGAAGCTATCTCGTGATATGGAAAAAATTATAATAAGAATAAATATAAAGAAAAGGTGGAGTGGAGAAAGATAAGAGTAATAAGAGTAGCGAAGGACAGCCCATACTCTATTTTCTATAAATATTCTTATAGCGACGACAACTTTTAAAGAAATTGCAATACAAAAACTGACATAGAGTTAGAACCTGTTTATAAAACCCCACCACCAAAAAGTGCATCAAAGCACAAACATCTACTTGACCTTTGCAAAGAGAACGCAATAAAATCTGCATACTGGTCTTTCTATGAAACTCTAAAGTCAGAAAATAATCACGTATATTCAGAAGATCAGACTGATTGAATAAAAAAACGAGAACAGTTACTTTAGAATTTTGAATGAAATAAGCAACAGTAATAATTTTCATTAGTAATATAACAAGGGCGAGATACACTTACCGATAATTTTGCACATGCCAACGGTTGAGTGCTGGTTGCAATGAAAACTGTTGCGAGGGCAGTTTTCTGGGGGCAATCAGCACGATGACTCTTGGCACGGGCAAAATTATATGTAAGTGTGTTGCCCGCGTTTATATTTTGAAGATGATATCAGTCATGTCACAGGACTATTCAATTCACCTGTCATCTGTCAAAAAGTGACCAATGAAAATCCAGAATTCTGACGTTTCTTGATCAATAAAAAAAATATCAGTGGATATATCTTCCTAGAAGGTATTCAAGTGACTATTTTTAACAAATGCGATTTTTATTAGAAAAAGTCAATATTAGTGTTCTGTTACTATAGAAATTGCGTAGTTTGTTGCTAGATTTACTGAAAACTAATTTGAAAAAGTAGTTTGGTTCATTAGATAGTCCCTCGAATGCTATTCTTAGTCAAAGTTAAGTAGATTATTTTTGCGGTGGTATCACTACTCATGTCCATTGCGCTTGAGATTAGGACTCGTGCTAGCGCACTCGTCCTAATCGTACCAAAGCGCAATGGACATTGGTGACACCACCGCAAAAATAGTCGACATAACTTTGACTACTCATGGTATTATAAGTGATTATTTATATGCATTTCTTTCTGTTACCGATTTTCAATCTACTTTGGAGAATAACTTCAAGTAGTTCTACATATCATCAATTTGTCAAGGAGAAGCATAAGCCGAATACCTCCATTACCCAAGAACATCGGCAGAAAATGGCTGCGCAGTATTGTTATTTATTCTTTATGTTTATAAATAATACGTATATTTTCTTTAATTCGATGTTGTTTCATAATCATTCATTTATTTTTGTTCTAGAATTTAATACCTATTTATTGTATTGTATATTATTTCTGCTGAATGTATTTACTACATTAATAAGGTTTTGTTTACTAGTGCTGTCCTTAAATAATTGTTTTATTTACTAGTACAGTAAAATTGTCGGAAAATACACCGTCACCTTAAAAAAATTGGCCGCGGCGATTCCTCTTGCCCAGTGGTTTAGGGTCATTAGACAAGTGTAAAACCAAAAAGGCGTCACCCCACCCCTTGCCAAACAGCCGCTATCTTGATAACAATTGAATTTGTCTTTTCTCGCGATCCATTGGTCGCGCAGAAAAATGTATTGAACAAAAAATGTTCGAAATAAAATTCTACACATTTTTGATCCTCGCAGCGATACCGAGAAGTTGGTATTTCAAACGGTAGAGGGCAACAAAGTTACCAAAAATCTGTTTCTGCCATTCTAGCTCTGCGGGGGTGGTTTTTTCCGAAAATTGCGAATGTGAAAGTTGTAGTGCTTGAAAAAATATGGACGAATCTCTTTTAATAATGGGATTGATTTAAATAGTCTCCGAGTGACAGTCTTTTAAAGTCGGCGCAGCGTGGGAAATGTACGATATATTCCGGCGCAGCGAAGTAACCATTTCTCTTTTGCGAGATAAAATCGTCACGTCACTCAAGTAGTTTCAATGTGAATAGGTTTTCACAACCTACAGAAATTCTACACATTTTTGGTCATTGCCGCGATACCGAGAAATTGGTATAGGTAAAAGAAATAAAAATTATGGGAAAGGAGTATATGAGCCCAGAATGATATCATTTGGCTCAGATCCGTAAAGCTCTTAAATTTGCTGGTGTAATATTTATTATATAATATGATAATTGCAATTGTTTGTAAATTTTCTCACAGGAATGACCAAAATTCAATCAATTGACAATTGCTTTACAACGTTCTGCAAACAAAATACAGACACCCGACTGTCTATATGTTATTAAACAACAAACAGCTTGTTTCACTTCAACTAAAACATGCTACGGTGAACGAAATTATATTGTGATCGTTTGGGCCAAATGAAATGAATCGGTATTTTATTTTATTCAATTTTGACAGTTTAAAGTGACATTATTAACTCCATAACCTTCATAAACAGTCTATGATTCACAAGTGAAATAAAAGTGTTTTTTTCTATAGCACATGTTAAAGTGTGCTTTTATCAACTCAAAACAAAAGGTCAAGTTTTACTTTAACAGCAAGGGTAGATAAAGTAGCACTTTAACATCAAGGATAGATAAAGTAATTTAATTTTCTAACTTTTGTTTAAATTAAATATGACAGCTTTGTATTATCGTAGCAACCCAATCTAGCTACTGACATTTTGAAATGTCATTATTTTCTTTTGAAATTGTTAAAGTTCTTGCTATAGAAAAAAATATTGTATTATACACGACGATAAAGTTATTTCTATCCACTCTTGAATCATTAACGTGTCGACTTCGTCCCGACGTTAAACGATTCACTCGTGGATAAAATTTAACTTTATCGTCTTGTATAATAAATTACTATTAATTCACTAGACAATTAAAAAGTTTAATTCACTAGAGAATTAAAAAGTTTCAATGAAGAACAACATGTTTTTATTATCTACAAATATTTACATTCAATTATTCTTTCTCTTTGTAGTGTGTAATATATAATTACTAAAATTTAGATCAAATCGATGATGAATGGGCAAATTTATATCGTAGTTTGAATATTTTTTAAATTTTTTATTCAAAATTTCGTCAAAATTGAATAAAAACATATATACGCCACGTCAATTAAACATGTATTAACTCAAAGATATGATCTCACTCGCACTACGTGCTCGTAAGCTCAACATCTTTTCGTGAATAAACATATGTTTAATTCGCTTGGTGTATAATATTTATTAAAGTTAGTGTTTCCCGACTACTTTTTGTAATTTGTTATTGTTAAACCTGTTATAATACTGCTAAAAGCGTCTACAATTACGATGTAAGAATATTGACCTAGAAGATTTTTTTTGTGGGTACAAAATGAAGATACCGGAAAAATCTTAATTATGCCAAATGATTTGATTCTGGGATCGTATATTGAAAGTAATTTCTTTTTGCATAAACCCTAAGATATATTGTAGTCTACTCACACACGTTTTTTCTTTAACTGTTTTTTCGTCTTGGTTCGGAGCCTCGGACACAACCGAGTCATTATCGACTATGATAGAAATGTTGCTAAAACTTTTATTGAAAAAAGAGCTCACAACTTGTTATAAACGCAATGTGAAAAATTCTTGGACAAAATCCGTGAATACGATTGCGAGTGCTGTTTCGTGATTGTATTCTGATTAAAAATGGATAATAGTACGAGCGATAATGGTTTTCTTTATGTTAACCAAATAGCAGACATGGCATCTCGTTAGTTATAATAAGTGCGGGATATAAATAATTTACATCTCTCCACTTCTCCGCGCTGCGCGGACTTTGAAGGGCTGTCACTCGGAGACTATTTAAATCAATCACATTATTAAAAGAGATTCGTGTATATTTTTTCAAGAACTACAACTTTCACATTCGCAATTTTCGGAAAAAATCACCCCCACAGCGCTAGAATGGCCGAAACAGATTTTTGGTAACTTTGTCGCCCTCTACCGTTTTAAATACCAACTTCTCGGTATCACGGCACTTATCAAAAACGTGTAGAATTATTTTTCCAATATTTTTTGTTCAATAACTTTTTTTGTGCGACCAATGGATCGCGAGAAAAAACAAATTCAATTGTTATCTAGATGGCGGCTGTTTGGCAAGGGGTGGGGTGACGCCTTTTTGGTTTTACACTTGTCTAATGACCCTAAACCGCTGGGTAAGAGGAATCGCAGCGGCCAATTTTTTTAAGGTAAAACGACAATTTTACTGTACTATACATTAAAAGTTGTACTTCTCTAATTTGTATTTAAGAAATAATTTGTAAATTTTAATTGCTAATGCCTATTCACAAAATATTTTTTAAATTAATGGGATTGGAGGGTTGCCTATGCGCGCCATTTAAATTTCCCGCTAGCGCCGTTTAAATCTACCGCTCATTGTGTAATTTGCCACCCCGTCACCAGGGTGCAGCTTTGTGAAAAAATGGTGGCGTGTTGCCAACGTTTAGCATGGAGAATTCGCTTCTATTAGTTATTGTTTTGTGCTTATACCCCGGCCGCGCGGTCTGTGAGGTTGCGTATCCGTACCAGTCGGAGCTTGGATTTACGCGAAGACGCACGCCGCATACGCAACACACAGTGAATTGATAAATCGTGACGTGCGCCACGACGCTTTTGGTGACATTTATTTATATAAATTTCATAACTTCACGTTCCGAAAGGTAAGCTATTATATACACTTGTTCACTAGTATGCCCGATGGTTAAAATGTAGCATTTTTCTTAGAATACTTTTTTAATAAATGGTTATTGCACAAATATGCTTGGGCGGTGTATTGATGTCAGCTTTGTTGTTTTGTTACAGCATTGCTGGTGGTTACTACTGTCAGCAAAATTATGACAAAAAAAACAAAGTAGATTCTGAGTGTCGAGTGGTTAAAGGAGAGTGGTCATGGAAATATTTTTTCATAGAATTTAAAAATAAACCAGTTTGCCTCATTTGTAGTGAAACAGTTGCAGTTTTCAAAGATTTTAATCTATCTCGACACTTCATAAAGAAACATGCCAATGAAAAATATTCCTCTATGAGTGATGCAGAGAGAAAACCTTTCGCTGAAAAACAAAAACAAAAATTATGTGGACAGCAGAATATGTTTATGAAGCAATTTGATGCTCGAAAGGCTGCAACACTGGCAAGTTATGTTGTAGCTTACAAAATTGCTAATGGTAATAAAACATTATCATATGGTGAATTTCTGAAAGATTGCCTGGTAGCTGTAAGCAACATTATTTGTCCAGAAAAAACTAAAAATTTTCAATCTTTAGCTTTATGGCGGAAAACGGTAACCACTCGAATTGACGCTACTGTTGAACAATTAAAAGAAATTGTGGACATCAATATGTTAACGTAAAGGTTACACGTATCCCACAAAAAACTATGAAAGAAGCTGCATGTTCAGGAAAAAACTGCACACTAAAGTGTACTTCAAAGCTTACAGACGATGAAAGACAAGAAATTTTTAATTCATACTGGAAATTGTGAGATATTAATTTACAGCGAAATTTTCATATACAGGGTGGCGCGTTTGGATCTGACGTTTTTGGAATGTGTAGTACATTCGAAGGGGACGCGGTGGGAGGTCCCTGACCGTTTCATTGTGTTCTCGACAGCGGGAAGTTTAGTAAACATGGCTACCTGGTCCGTTAAGCATCCCGTATTCGCGGTAGAACAGTTTTCGCGAAATAACGAGTCCATAGTTGCAGTGACACGTGCCTTTTGCCGGCACTTCAACATTCCAGTGCGCGGTGCGATTCCATCTCGTAACCCGATATTGGAATGGGTGAATCTTTTTAGCACGACTGGTTCATGTAAGCCACAATTTTAAGGGAGATGAATTACGGTTCGCACACCTGAGAATGTGGAGCGTGTGAGACGAGATGTTATTGCAAGCCCAAAACGCTCAACCAGACGTCGTGCTCCAGCTCTTGGGATAAGCCCCGTACCATTCAGGAATTGAAGACACCAATCAGGGATGAAGTTGCTGCGATTCCACTTGACATGCTTCAGCGAGCAATGCGGAGCTTTTGTGACCGACTCCAAGAATGCGTCAATCAACAAGGTCGGCATTTAACAGAAGTTATTTTCCATAAGTAACCTGTACCACTTTTAAAAAATAAATTTCCATTATCACTCTTAATTTTAAAATTTATTTGTCCCTTCTATCTTCAATATTGACAATTTGACAGCTATTTGAAAAACATCAGATCCCAACGCGCCACCCGTACAATACCGCGAGCGGTCGACGAATTGCCGAAAATGTTTGTCCAAGTGTATGAGTGTTTATTGCTTCGATATAAATTAGTCGAGTGCGACAGCACGAGACCAATTTTGAAGCAATAAACACTTTGACAAAAATTCATGCAATTCGTCGGCTGCAAGCGGCATTTAAAGGACTATTCAACGAACAAAATTGACATTTCTTAGTAATTAATCAATTTTATCACGTCCTTTCTGAAAATAAAAATCTGTTGACGTAAAATAAATTGTTTGTCAAATTTGACATTCCTAATATCATATTTGATTAATTTTACAGGAAATTAAATAAATGTCACAGGAAGAGAAAAAAATTGTCATTAAAACTCCGCTAGCGGAATTGTTGCACAATTTTACGCTGATTGGTGGCAAATGACATAAATACTAAATTATGATTGGTGAATAGTTAACTTGAAGGGGGTGAGTTGAATAGTCTGAACAATTGCATATCCTTCATACAGCCGATTTATCGTAATCCCAAGCCTACCAGCACTCGCTCGAAATAGTATATTATGTATCAAGTTTTATAAACGTCATTTTAGTCACGAGTGTTTAATAAAATGAGTGACTAATAAGTTTATAAAACGAGTTGCATACTATACTTTTTCTACGACCACAAATTTAGAGAATATAGCATCATATTATTTCATAAAAATTATGACATTTATTATATTAGGTTAAATTATGCTCGACAAACGTCAAAGTGACGGTTGAAAACTAACTTGATTTTAGTTTTGGCTGTGGTTAATAAAGCAAATACTATTTGAACCTAACTTCACCCCATGACTAAAACATCGTTGCCAACTTCAGCTCATGACTAAGAGGCTCTTTAGTCATAGGTTATGAAGGCATGATTAAAAGGTCACTTAGCGACGTGTATGTTAGTATGTTAAATGGCATTTTAGTTACAGGAGTAGAAAAAATTTAAAATATACATTTTTTTATAAAAATAACATGCAAATCCAAGTATGCAAAACCTTTTTCAAAAACACACTTGCCATTAACAATAGAACAATCTTTACAATGACAAAAAAGAGGGATGGTAATGGATTCTTAGAACATGACAAGCGAGGTACCTATGGAACGCAAAAACGAGTACTGCAAGATATTCTTAACGACATTAGACAACACATAGCATCAATTCCTAGAGTGAGCTGACATTATTGCAGAGCAAGAACGAATAAAGAATATGTAGATGGTAGTTTGAATTTAACTCTGATGTACAAACTTTATAAAGAAAAATGTCAACAGGAGAACAGGCAATTTGCCAAATATTCCATGTACGCAAAAATCGTGAATACTGAAACCAACATTGCATTTCACATTCCGAAAAAGGACCAATGCGGACTCTGCGACAACTACAAGAATTCTATTGAAAAGGAAAAATTGATAATCCGGGAAAAATATGAAGAACACCTTAAAGAACATGATTTGTGTAAAGAAGAAAAATCAAACGATTTGAGAAATGAACTGGTATCTGTATACTGTTTTGATCTGCAGGCTGTCTTACCATGCCCCTGCGGTGAAATTAGTAGTTTTTTTTATAAGAAAAGGCTTGCTGCATACAATTTCACCATCTTTGATGTCGGATTTACACTAGGATACTGTTATACCTGGAATGAGACAATCGCAAAACGAGGCAGTAATGAAATCGGTAGTTTTTTGTATGATTTCATAAGCACTGAGGTGAAGCAAAATAATAGTATATTATATCATAAGGGACTAAAGTGCATCATTAAATCCCGCGAGTGAATATTATTTCTCGAGGGCCCGTAGGGCCCGAGGGAAATAATCACTCAAGGGATTTAGGCACTTTAGTCCCGTGTGATATACGCTTTTTTTTGCACTTTTGGGAAAATTATAATCAAGCATTTGAAAAATTTGGAATCTGTGAATTTGGAAACTGACAATTACAATTTTACAGCAGGCCCTGGATAGCCCGAATCAGTTGGCAGTACTGAAGTGTATTGTCAATCTGTCAAATATGAGATTTGCAGGTTAAGTTTTGCGTCAGTGTGTGTCAAATGACAAACAAAACCTAACCTACTAACCTCGTGTGTACATACATTTACCATAGTTACGGTAACATTTTTACTTTAGCCCCTAGGGGCTAAAGTAATTACTTCTGTCTCTAGGGATTAAATGAGCAACTTTAGTCCCTGAAATAAGTGACTAAAGTGCCAACTTTAGTCCTGCAAGTGCAAAAAGATATATTTTATTCTGATAACTGCATCGGACAAAATAAAAATAAATTTATCTGCTCTTTATATTTATACTGCATAAATAATCTGGAGAATATAACGTCTATTACCCACACATTTTTTATAGTTGGCCACACAGTAAATGAAGGAGACGCAATGCATGCAACATTAGAAAGGGAGAAGAAACGTATTTTAAAGAGCGGACCAATATATGTTCCGGCGCAAAGGGTTACCATAATAAAGGGTGCCAAGAAAAGTGGTACGCCTTATAAAGTTACTGAAGTCGATACCGATATTTTTGATCTTAAGAAGCTATCTCGTGATATGGAAAAAATTATAATAAGAATAAATATAAAGAAAAGGTGGAGTGGAGAAAGATAAGAGTAATAAGAGTAGCGAAGGACAGCCCATACTCTATTTTCTATAAATATTCTTATAGCGACGACAACTTTTAAAGAAATTGCAATACAAAAACTGACATAGAGTTAGAACCTGTTTATAAAACCCACCACCAAAAAGTGCATTAAAGCACAAACATCTACTTGACCTTTGCAAAGAGAACGCAATAAAATCTGCATACTGGTCTTTCTATGAAACTCTAAAGTCAGAAAATAATCACGTATATTCAGAAGATGAGACTGGTTGAATAAAAAAACGAGAACAGTTACTTTAGAATTTTGAACATAATTATCTATTTTTTCTTATGTCTTTACTCTCAGAAGTTTTTTGACTACTGTGCATAGTTCTCGATATTATGGCCAAGTAAAAAAGGATTTCTTTTGTTTAATTTTTTTACTGTAATAAGAATACATTTTAGTTTCATCCTGTAAAATAATATATTTTCTTCTCTAATGTGTTTTGTTCGTTAAGTTATGGCTTAACAATGTTTACGAGTAAGAAACATAAATTCCTGTTAATAACTGATTCACTATGTTTTATTTTAGTGTATAATTTATCATTAGTGCAGTCTATCTTTCTGTAACAACTTTGTAAAAAGTAAATTTTTCAGTCACATATTAAATTCAATAACGTAACAACTCTATCTAATTTCAAAATCAAAACACAAAATTCATTTTATAACATGTACCTAACTTTATCAGCAAATAAGTTGACCACATGAACGTTATTACCGATGTTTAATGATAAACGACGATACAATCGATAGTTGAATATTTTGCTAAACATTCAGATGCAGTTTTCTCAAAACATTAATTTTTGAAATGTTACGGTATAGAACTGGGGTATCGATATGTACTCGTATAATGGAATTTTGCGTTGTGTGAATAAATACAAATAATGTTTTATCTGTTGTTTTATTACTTTTCAGTTGAATGTCAACCACGAACGTTTTGGGCTGGGAGAATCAACCATCGATTCACTAAGGCGCAGGCCAAAAGCTGTTTCTATTACTTACAGCCGTGTATTTTGGCCTGCATAAACGTTACATTGATCGGAGAAGCAAACACTGCTTTTCTGGGCTGTTAAAAATTGCACTGTTTGAGAATCAATATGTGATGCTCACGACTATTGTAGCGAATTCGCCGAGCATCGCGTTGTGCTTCTCATGGCAGCCAACGTGTTAAATAAGGTATAAGGTATGTGCATGAGTTTTTGTTCTTTATAGTTTCCAGTCATGTAAAAATGTTAAAAAATAAATTTGAAAAACTACAATTCAAATTTTAATTGCGTAAGCTCGGAACTGTGACTTTCAGTCGTAACAGTTTACGATAAGCATAAATTAATAACCTGAGAGAGCTCTGGGCTGACGAAGCGCAAGGTTGGGAAGGTCGCGAAGTCAATAATGTAAAATTTGATAGATACATCACACACACGGACTTCTAATATATTGAAAACAAATGAACGTGAACATACAGCCTACTTCACACCACTGCAAACCTTAGCGTATCATTGTCCACGTCCAGTAAGTACTATTTTAACAGAAGTTAAAAAATGTGATCAAGTAGGTTTCTATCACCTGTTTTTCCATAAAGTTGCTTTGAAAACAAAATAAAAGCAAGCCTCTTAACCAGGTTGTTTTAAAACCTCTTTTACGTAAAAATTCAACTCCCGATATTATCGTGTGTATAAGCCCCATGCGCAATGCACAATTCTGAGAAATGAAGAAGTAAGCATTCTCTTTCGTTTGTTTATATCAGCTTTCGCAGCTCCGTGTGCGGGGAGTACTTGTCACTCAATCTGAAACCAACGAATACTCTCACTGAACTTTCGGGTACTCGAGATCCGAACTGGTTGCGCCGCACGTACTTTCAAATAAACGACTACTCGGTCACGAATACAAAGTAACGGATACATCAACGAAAAGTAACGAATAGTTAAAAGTACCGCAAAGTAACTAAAGTTGACATCACTAATCCAGACTGAGAGACCAATGAGCAAAAACATGTTTTTTTGGTTCAGGGGACTCTAAAACGTGAAGATCTGTTGAAAACTCAATTTTGAATTTTTGGGGTGAATCCAATACTTACTTCCTTTATCGTAAAAGGAAGTAAAACCCGTCTGCAAAACTTACCAGTGTGTTATTTACTAAATGGTTAGTTGTACGTAAAAAAACTGTATAATCTTTTTTTTAGAGAATTTCCTAAGGTTCATTTTTTGTAATAACTAAAAGTCATACGACTCATAGAAAGCGAGATATTTGCGAAAAACTTATTTCTGTGACCTTTGACCTTGGATAACTCAAAACGCAAGCGCGATATCGATGGGGACTTTTGAGACATTATTTGTAATGTCAAAATAAAGGTGTATGCAAAATTGCAGCTCACTTGGATTTTTTCGGCAGATGCTGCGATTATCCGTCTAATGTAACTGGACTAAAAAGCAATTTGAACGCTCTACAACATTTCGCGCTCGTAATATAATAGTATATTATGTTATTAGGAGCAAAAGTTATATTTTATGTGGCGAGGCTTGACGGGTTATCTGCCGAGTTTGCGAGGCAGATAAGTACAGCCGAGCCACATAAAGATACTTTTGCTCCGAATAACATATAGTATTTTTTCTTCAAACGTTTTTATAACAAATTATTTACAACTTTGTGAACAAAATTCGAAGAAAATTACTTGATCTCGTCAGCGGCAGATAATATTATCTGCCGCTGACAAGCGGCAGATAAAGTTGTCAGCGGCAGATAATAACTTTATCTGCCGCTGACGAGCGGCAGATAAAGTCGTCAGCGGCAGATAATATTATCTGCCGCTTGGCAAAAAAGTGACTGTTTAGCATCATCAATCCAGCAGTATAATGCCATATTTTACTGCCGTTTGAAGAAAAACAACATTTTTAGTAATATTAAAACCTTAATTAATATACCGTTAAAATTATTGAAATAAAATTAGATAAAAGTATGTTAATGGAAAAGTTCTATAAGGCAAGTTTTTTTGTAAGAGTTCAACTATGGAAAAAAAAGACGCGCAGCGGGGGGTTTAACAAATAACCATTTCAAAAAAGTCCTTATGAATCGATTTTTTTTTTATTAGCGGTGTCGCTAATATTTAACATTTAAAATTTTAATTTCAAGTTTGAATACAACTTTGCGTTGCATAAACTTTATTAAAAATTAATTGTGAGAAAACTTGTATGACAGGATAGTAGATATAAAATCCAAAAATAACATCGCCGTTATGAGCAAGAAATAATGTTGGCCGATGTGATCGAATAGATGGGCGTTTTGAACAGGCATAATAAGACATGGCGCGTCCAGCGTAGCGGTAGAAGTTGCTCTTCGGCTAGTATCGGTATTCCTTACGGTCACCGCCTGCATTGGCCGATATGATCAAGTTGGCCGATATGAACAAAAATAAAAGTGGCCAATATGAACAAGTTGGCCGATGTGAACGCCCATAATTGGCCGATATGATCGTTGGCCGATATGAACGTTGGCCGATATGATTTCTCCACTTTCTTAGATATTCTGCCAGCGTTGGCCGATATGATCGCGTTGGCTGATATGAACAAAAATAAAAGTGGCCGATATGAACAAGTTGGCCGATATGAACAAATCTGATGTTGGCCGATATGAACAAGTTGGCCGATATGAACACCCAAAATTGGCCGATATGATCGTTGGCCGATATGATCGTTGGCCGATATGAACTGACCCCATTCCAAGATTTTGTTCCCCCAAATTAAAAAGGACAGAACATTGTAAGAAAGTGGGAGTGCGAGTGAAACACTAATGACAGGAACCCCAAATTAAAAGAGACAAAAGACATATGTTTGCACAGTGGGCGGTACCTTTATGATTTAGTAACCTTATCCGAAAGTGGGCAATATCGCCCCTTGATGGGCGATGGAATAGTTCAGGGGGGCGGCAGTAGTCACAGGTGCAATTGGGGGGGGGGGGGGGCGATGAATGAAAATAGGGGGCGGTAAAAGAATAAACAAAGAGGAGAAGATAAGAGATTTGGAAAACAGTTCGTACAAGTTTCATCTGTTAGTAAACTTGCGTACATAGAAAGTCGTAGTCATTAGGTAGTGCAATCACAAATCTATTAACTAAAAATCTGTAAAGGCTTTACCCAGAACTTCCCTCGTCAGCATTGTGACACTAAACAATTTTAAAAATCAAATTAAGTTAGGAGTAAAAATATCTTCACGTTTCTAATAAATTCGATCCTAACCGCATCACCACAGCGGATCTAACTGCAGCCAAATTCCAACTGCGCTACCGCGTCTCTTCCAGATAAGTCAGGTGCGCGCCTCTGTTGAACGTCACGGTGTTATGGTTGAAATATTTTTACTCCTTTGTGACATTATCCTTTATCGGTTGAGTCTTATTTTCAGGAAATGTAAAGCCTGACCTATGCGAAAGTCATTACTTTCTTTTATTTCCAAATTAACACAAAAATAAACAAAAATGTATTTTTTAAAGGTGTTCACCCTGTAGATATTTGTATGCAATTGTACCGGTTTCATGCGAGGTAGATATATAATATGTATGCAAAATATCGTCTTCCTCCGACAAATATTTTTTGAGCTATACTGCCAACCGACAGACAGACAGACAGACAGACAGACAGACTGACGGAATTGAGAAAACCTCTTTTTCGTCACCTAGGGAACTTGAAATGTGAAGATCTGAAAAAATCTCGGAAGGTGATTTTTTCGTGATTACAATACTTCCTTCGTCCTTCAGACGAGGGAAGTAAAAAAGGAAACCGATGACAAATAACTAATAGTGGTGATCTAAGAATACTGCTGACAAAGATAGAGCTAAAATTGAATTAAATATTACGTTTACCTTTCGTTATATTAATTTTCTATGTGTAATGAGAATGTTACTATGGCCAATTTCAGTAAATAATTTTATAACTTTAAGCTTCAACGTGTTGTAAAATGATTACTGCATATTCTGTTTGTTCACTTATAGAAGGTAGATTTTCGGGGAGGAAAGAGGGGGGGCGCTGAGTAGTTGTTATCTGAAAAATGGGCGGTAGGCCAAATAAGTTTGGGAAGCTATGGATTAAATCAAAGAAAATGAGATAACAAATAATGTACTATTAGTAGCTTTGATTTAAAGAAGAATGATAAAAATTGGTGCAGTGGAAAACGGTTTGTGGTTTAAATATACAGATTATCTTAGTCTCACGATATTTTTTTTTCAGATGAAAACTCACCAGGTGCTCAATAGAGGGCGTCTCATAATTTCCCATCACTTTTATTTTATTTGTATGTTATGAACAAAGTCTAGGCATGCAGAGTACCAGGTACCTTAGACACCGACCGCTGTGGTCATATGGTTATATAATATTGCCGAGATTAAGAAGATCCAACCCTAGCAAAGGATATTTTACATAATTACAAAAGTATAGCTGAGTGGACATTTTGCACAATTTATCTAGGACGCCATGATTTTTTTAAACCAAAGGCAAGATCAGATTCATCTTTTATTTAGGCAAATTATGGCAGTTTTCTTATCTAATGCATATCTAATAGGCCATAAAATTAACAATTACATAGTTTTTAAAAATGCTTAATTATATACAAACAGTAATCGATATTACTAGCGTTGGGACTCTTTAATCTCGGAAAAATGCTAAGTAGAACTTTCGACCACAGTAGTCGGTGGCTAAGGTACCTGTTATTCGGCATGGCTAGACTTTGTTCATAACATACAAACAAATAAAGGTGATGGAAAATTATGGGACACCCTCTATAAGACGTGCTAATTTCCATTATCGAACAAAGTATTCCCATATATTGCTCTCCATCATTTTACCGACCGTTTTTACAAATTTACAATTTTTGTCGCAGAGCGCACGTATTTAGAGAAATACAGGTACGTAAGAGGTGCGCAACGACCGATTTGTGTTCGGACGATTTTATTATAAACTAGTGAGTCACCCGAACTACGCTTCGGTTCGCTAAATTAAGAGAGATTCATTAATATAAAAAAAAGTATGCTTCGGCTGGGAATCGAACCCGGGCCGCCCGCGTGGTAAGCGGGCATTCTACCGCCAGACCATTTTGCTTGGTTGAATAAACAGCTGCTGTAATAGCATATGAACATAGTGAATCACCCGAGGCACCTGCCGGAGCACAGCCCACGCCCATACACGCGATTTAAAACTTTTTTCTACTCCTTTATTAGTAAATTGCTCATTAAGCACTGTTTACTTGATTAGTAAATTCGTTGTTACAAACAGTGTTACGTAATGATAATGACTAACACGTAATTTTTTTTATTACGTTACAGTTAGCTTCTGTTGTTTGTACGAAGCGGTGTCTGCAGCCGCCTAATTTTTAAGATGGTGTGACAGATAGTTTGACAGTTAATAATATATTTCTTTTTCGTTTAACGAAATGAGTGTGATCGTAGAAAAAGTATAGTACGCAACTCGAGCTATAGAGCAATTACACGCTCGTGGAATTACACACGCGCCGCTACGCGGCTTGTGCGTAACTTTTACAACTCGCGTGTAATATGCTTCCTACAGCTCTCGTTGTGTAATATACTATTTCGCACTTTTTTTGAAAATAAAAACCGGCCTACGATCTAAGTCTAAAAATTAGCAAAATTTTAAGCCATCATACAACGTAATCGGGCCAGTATCTTCGGAGGAGATAGCGAACAAACATATACGCAAACAAACACGCAAACATACAGGCAAACATACAAAGAGAGCACCGATTTTATGTTATAAGATATCAAGGGGCAGAAACGTCCATTGTTCATAGGCGTGCGTTAGTTGTGGTTGCTTTTATTTGGTTGGCCGATTTTATCTTTTCCTGTTTACAATTTATATTACAAAAAAAGTTGTTTAAAGAACTAACCGAAATTTTCCACTTTCTGTTATTCTGATAGGTATTTCTTTAATTTGTTAGTATTATGTAGGTTACATTAGTATCAGGTGGGTACAGCATTGAAATTAGTTATTAATTTCTATTTTATTATTGTTATTTTTAATGCGGTTACAATGTTAGTAGGCATATAATTAGTCTTTTTATTTATCGATTTTACCCTATATTAAACACGGTTTTTATATTTACATTTTCCAAAATGTTAAAAATGGCTGATTTTAGGTAAATTTTAAAACTTATCCGCTGAAACTTAAGATTTCTCAGAAACAATAATTAAAGGTCCATAGTTCATACTACTAAAGTGTACAATTTTAACAGCATTATGAAAATTAAAACTAATTATAACCCCTAATATAAACCATTATTCTATGCCACTGCTAAATTCCCGGCGCGCAGGTTGTTGATGACGTACTCGTATGTGTATTTTTCTATTCACGGGCATACTAGCCCCTCTATCAATCGCGACCAACCCAAAATTAGATGAAAGGTCTCATGAAACTACGTAACTTTTGTGAAGACAATAACCGCTTTCTCGTTAATAGGAAGCATGGCTGTAAACATAGTAACTCAAGAACGACATAATAATAATAATAATAATGTTTATTCAACGGATTATACCATTTACAATATTATACTAAAAAAACAGCCAAATACAACAAAATTTAATATTTACCATATAAAGAAAATAAAATAAAATAACAGCAACGAAAAAAAAACATGCATGCAGGGTTGCTGGGTAACATATCAAATAAAGATTTTATATGCCTAATAAAAGTGTTAAATGGTATTCCAATAATATCAGCTTTATTTGTCTTATTAACAGTTCTTACAATTCGTTGCAGCGGACTATTATTACAATAATTGGTACGGCGATACTCTTGTAGCAGCATATGCTGTAACCTGACATTGAATGCAGGAACACGTAAGTTAAAAGCAGACAGTATCTCCGGGCAGGCTATAAATTCATTTAACACTTTAAAAGTAAAACATAATTCAAAATACTGTCTTCGTATATACATAAGGTGAAATCCAGGATATTGTAACAACTGTTCATTATCCAAATCTTCATGTCTTATGTTAACTTTAAAACAAAGAGCTTTGACAATTTTCCGCTGAACACGTTCAATCCTGTCAATATGTATATTATCAACAGGTGACCAGATAATACAGTTGTAATCCAATATTGACCGTACAAGTGATACATACAACATAACCAGACATCTTACATCTGTAAAACCTGTTGTCACTCTTTTTATAAAACCCGACAGTCGCATAGCTCTGCTGACAATATAATCAATATGATTAACAAAAGATAGGGATCTATCTAATAAAACATCCAGATCTCTAATAACTGAAACATTCTCTAGAATTTCATCGTGAATGTAATATTGAAAGAGAACATCATCATGTCTTCTGCTAAACCTTATATGCTTACACTTATCAATATTCAAATGCATATCATTGACTGTACACCATTGCGCGAGAGCATCCAGATCCTTTTGCAAGGAAATGCAATCCACAGATGATTCAACTTTTTTTAAAAATTTTTAGATCATCCGCAAATAAAAGATAATTTGAATTTAAACATAGTCCAATATCGTCCTAAATGGGATCCTTGAGGAACACCAGAAGGGACCGTACACTTACGATCATTGAAAATGAACAGGGTTATGCAAAACGATCCCTTGCTAGGGTTGGAACTCCTTAGTCTCGGCAAAATTCTAAGTTGGACTTTGACCATATGACCAAAGCCGTCGGCGTGTAAGGTACCTGGTACTCCACATTCCTAGACCATGTCCATTACAAAGAAACAAACACACAGCCCAGTTCATTTTCAATGATTCTTTGTGTACATATTGACGATTTAAAACCAGTAACATTAACCTGCTTAACCCGATCACTTACAAAAGAAATTACCCATGCAAGTAAAGCTCCATCAACACCATAAGCTTTTAATTTGGCAAATAGTAATTTATGGTTAACCCTGTCAAATGCTTTACTAAAGTCAGTGTAAACAGAGTCAACCACAAATCCCCCCTCCATTGAATCGTTAATAAAATTGACATATTGAAATAAATTGGTACATGTGCTTCTGGTGGGATAGAAACTATGCTGTTCATTAACAATTATATTTTTGAAAAGTTGTTGAAAACTAATACTAACTAATTTGTCCAGTATTTTAGGTATTGCAGACTGAATACTTATTGGTCTGTAATTACAAACGTCATTGCGGTCTTCACTTTTAAATATAGGTACAATGAATGTGTGCTTCCAAACAGACGGAAACTGACCGCTTTTTAAAGACATGTTAAATAGTATAAACAATGGTTTTAATAATTCATCAGAGCAATATCTAAGGAAACTGGGTGGCAAGCCATCAGGGCCGGTCCCTTTGTTAACGGATAATTATTGAAGACATTTATTAATTTCATCACATGTTACATTCAGATATGAAATATGTGTCGGCGAATTAATATAATCAAATGAAATATTACGAGTAACATCATCACTGATCATATAAACTGATTTAAAATATTCACAGAATAGGTTTGCCACACCAACACCCTCAGACGTTGAACTATTATTATAATACATTCTAGTCGGCACCGTTTTAATATCGTTATTCTTACTTCGCACGTAACGCCAAAAACATTTAATATCAGATGCAATAGAGTTTTGTGTTTACCTTAGATAGATATTATACGCCAAGGACATTTCATTTTTACACAAACTACGCAACCGACTGAAATGGTTATAATCCAATTTTGAATTGGTCTGTTTAAACATTTTGTGCGCGGCTTTCTTTTGATTTATTAATTTAATAAGGTTAGGTGAGAACCATTTTGGGAAATTACTAGTGGAACACATTTTCTTAGGAACAAAATTTTCTAATGTTGAGTATAAAACATCATAAGAACTTCTTACACACCCATTTAAATCGTTATTTGAAAAACGTGCTTCCCAATCGACGTCAGACAAATGGTTCTTGATATCAAAATATGGAGCATTGTTAAAATCAAAATAAAACGTATCAGCTGTTTGTAGTTCTTGTGCTATTGAACTAGTTAATATAAATGAAATTGCCGTATGGTGCACATTGCACGGAAGCAAAGGTAAAGGTTTAAGATACTGTAAGTAATTGTTGTTCTTTATCGCCTGGCAGGTGTGTAGCAGATAATCCATCCAAATCATCTTCAGTTTCCCACTTAATATTGCGCAAATTATAATCACCAGCCACAACAAAAATAGAATTATCATTTCTAGTAATAATTTCTTCAACCAGAGCCGTATGTTCAAAATATTTGTAATAGTCTGATAAAGGAGGAAAATACGTAGCACATAAAATAACCTTCTTATTAGTAGCTTCAGCGTACTTATGCGAACGTTTTGTCCGTCCGTCCGTCCGTCCGTCTGTCCGTCTGGATCGCCTGTAACTTTCGAACGGCTACAGATATCGAAATTTTGAAAGGGGGCAAAGTTGTTGCTAAGGTCCCGAGCACCTTCATGCGCTATTTGGTTTTGGCGAAAGGTGCCGATTTTCCACTTTGCAAAATTTCCAAGCATTGTAGCACAGTGGCGGCTTGTCCACTTGGCGCCATCTACAGAACTTCGGTGGTCACGTTTTGAACTACACATTCTGAAGCTACTCTTTAGATCTGTAGCTGAGCAGTTTATTATTAAATTGAACCGATATCCAAAGTTCCTCTCTGTCACGCGTGCATACTTCCATAGCATGTGCTTGAAATTTCTTTTTCACTGCGATTAAAACACCGCCGCCACACACTTTTTCGCTAGTGACTTTCGAGCGATCATTACGGAACACTGCATATCGACTATCTATAAATTCACTATCACTAATAAAATCAGAAAGCCATGTAATAATAATAATTTATTACATTTCATCAGACTGTTGTACACGGTATAATACACTGCCTATTTCTCATATTTTAAAGACGATTTCGAGGTACTTCACTGCCGATTTAAAAAAAGTGTCACATTATTACAAAACAGACAAACATAGACAGGTTAGTACACTTACAAGGTTACAGATTTATCACTAAAGGATTTCTTCACAGAGTAATAACATTTAGCAAGTTTTGATTTGGTTTTTGAAGTGATTGTATGTTACCTAGCTCACAAATCGCATTAGAAAGCGTGTTAAACAATTTTGCCCCGCATATATTAATGATTCCATAACGCATTAATCTATGAGCATCTACAGTTAAGAGATTGGAATATTTTGTGTCACAGTTATGAAAGTTCTTGTTCATTTTATAAATGTTAATATAATTTTTATGTATTGTTATGATAATATTATAACGATGTTATGAAAATTAAAATAAATAAAATGGGCATTACAAATACTATAAGTTTTAATATTAATAATTGCCTCTCTCAGTGCTTATTAAAAATTATAATTGTTGATTAAGCTTTGTTGCAATTATAAATGGTATGTTGCCATCTATATTTTAATTATTGGCAACGTAATTTAATTAATGCATCGGTTAGCTGTTGAGAACCCTGCAACCGTATAAATTTTACTCTAGTATAGCAAATGTTCTATCCCAACGAATGACAGTTAACCTCAATTGTTAAATGTAAACAGAGCTGATCAAACACACAAAAATGTAGAGTAATTGAATGCAAATCGACCAACAATTAATAAATTCACCTCAGGTAAACAATAACAATGCAATTCAAATAATCAGGTTGTTTGGCTAACCTGTATTTGTTTTCCGTCACGTCATAGGGCACGCCAACTGTCTTGTGTGTCTTGCCTGCTCATTTGCGCTTTCTGCAAAATGAGCTGGCGCCAACCTCGTAGTTTTCTTCTGAAAGTCTCCCTGCGGCTGCTACCTGCCTATGGGTCACGAACGAAGTCGTCTTCAGGTGCTGCAAGTTGCTGTGAACCTCTCAGAGCTCCCTGCCCTTTTCAAATCCGGCTCCAAAACTGACCCATAGCTGCTCACATTTGAAAGGAACGCCACGCTGGTACCTGCCTTCTGGAACGCTTTGAATTGCTGCTGCCTTCTTGTATACCACAAACAAGGGCCGATCTAGACGCTACACATTGCTATCTGCTGCCCGCAGCTCCACAACTCGCCGAAATCTAGCTTCGTAGTCAAACACAAATGGACTAAGCTTCAGGTTGAATCTGGGATTGCACTTAGGAACTTTATCAAAATAAGCACAACTGGCCTCTACAAATTGGCGAATAAATAAAATCCGACAACTTGTAGAAATTATAAACTTATTTTATGTACTAAATCAATTCAAAACTGAGAGCCAATGTTACAAACAAGCTTCTCGCTTGGCTTTCCTAATAAACAACAACAATTGGCCATAGCAACAAGTTAACAATTGTTTTAAGTAAGTTTTTACAATATTTTTCCTTAACTACTAAATTGTTTCTGTTTAAATGTCATTCTGAAACACTTTAACCGCATTTTTGTTGCATATTTTCACTTTTGCACATTTGTGCTTTCTTACACTGCCTTATTAATCATTTAGCTGCGATATCGATTGTTGGAATTATGATATGAATGCTAAGCGTTGCCTAAAACTTCTGTAACGTTTCGAAACACCTCTGTAATTCAGCAAATTCATTATCATGTCTTGACGTTACACTATTAACCTGTCAGTTACATTCGCTATACCGAGCACAAATATTTAATATAAGCTGAAACCAACCCCGACGATAATGTTGTATTCAAATACTAACCTCTGTTAATTAAATTACAGTTATTGCTAATCATGTCTTATGTAATTATCTATGTTTACTAGCGACTTATTGTTGCAATAAATAGAATGCCAATTCTCGTCCTACTTGAATCTTCCTTTTGTCTTCGTACGTTAGCAGTGCAACCAGAATTGCTGTAAGCATCATACCATTAAATTATATTATAATAAGCAAGTACATGGTCTTATCTTATTATTTATGACGATAGGCTTGCAACTACATCTTGCATTGATGTTAAAAATCATTCTTGTTCGCCGTTTCTGACATATAGAAATCCGCTTACTAAACATAGAATCGCCCCATAAAAAGACTTCTTAACACCATGTATAACATTCTATAGCAACAGAACTTGAGTCAGCCTCCGGACTCTGAGCTGATACCACTACTTCAGTATAGCCTGCGTGCATTAATAGTATATTCGTATTTATATGAGTCGGGAGATAATTAACAAATAAAAGAAATAGACGAGGTCCCAGCACAGACCCCTGAGGCACACCTATATGCAAATCATAAGGCGTGAAGTATTATCAGTAATTTTCACATATAGCTTGTGGTTAACAAGATATGATTTCAAAGTTTTGTTGTTGGATCCCTAAAGCTTAAAGCTTCTATTTGAATAATAACAAAGCCGATGTTGAAGCTATCGAAAGCAGTAGGTAGGACGAAGAAGATCGCGGCTACTTGTTCAGCTTTATCGAGTTTTGTACAAACATGCTCCATGAAACTGTTGGCCGCGCCCTCTGGCTACCTATTTTTTAAAAACAAAATACTCCGTTATGAATAATTTTTAGTAATTAGTAGTTAAAGATTATACAGAGTATTTGGTAATTAGCGTGCAATATTTTGGGGTCTTATAGAAGCGATCATTTTGAGTGGAATTTGTTAATAAACTGGTGCTCGATTCTGAACCATTTCGGAAATACAAAATTTGAAAATTGAGAACTATCTGCGAAAGATAAACCGCCAAAACTGCTGCTTTTCGGGACATCGTGTCGACAACTAAACTGATAAACTTTCCAATTTAGTGGCTCTCTTGAAATATTGAACTTCGTTAATGCCATTTTGTGAGCAGTTATAAACACTAGCAAAGTCCATTACTGAAATCTTAGGATTTGTGGTGCGCTGATTGCGCTGGCTGCCATGTCCGTATAGTAGCTTTCAAATTTTCTACCGCTTCCTGTTAAATTTAGTACTGCAAAGGGTTTTTTGGGTCCTACTACCTGCTGTATTGCTTTTTTTGTTTGAACATAGGGGTATAACAACAATTGTAGATCGTTTGGGAAGCTTCCGCTTGGCTCGGACCTTGCTATAAAGTATATACATTCCACCACCATCTTATTATTAAAAACCGTTCCATGAAACAGGGTGCCGAAGTATCGATGAGGGCTTGCATCGTCTCATCTTATTTATATTTTATCCAGAAACTAAGAACATTTGGCATTGTGTCTAGTAAATTTACAGCAAGTTTACAGATAACTTGTTGAGCAAAATTGCAATAAATTTGCGATGACGTTTTAGTAGATCTGACGTAAGTAAGTTACCGTTGATTTTGATAATTGCAAGTCTCTGGCAATTTGCCTAATTTTTTTCCCCCGTCCAAACATGCAGATTATTAAATCTCTCACTTTTTTGGGAGTTGCCCCACCGCGAGCCATTTTTAAGCAAACTGTTCACTCAAAGGTTACAAACTTAGTAAAATGTGGGTTAACCAAATGCTTTTGTTTGACTAAACGCCAAAACAGCATCTAAAGCTATCTAGATTTTATTTTGGTGATATATTTAAAATGCATATTATTTTGGCCCAACAGTTAATTATCGGTTTTAGCGCAACACAGTTTTTTTTTGACAAACATAAATTGTGATTTTTTATTATATTTTATCACTATAGTGAAACCAAAATACTGGAGATTCCAAAATCTATAAAAAAAAATAAGAAATAGGTTCTGTTGGTAACAGTATATATTAAAGCAATATTTATATAGAAATTATGATATGGCCGAACATATAGTTGTTAGGGCTCGTAGTCAATAGTAGATCTATTACTTCTAAAATCAGCTTAGTGATTTCCTATTATGTTCTATGCAACTGGAGTTATACGTCTGCTGATTATCTGCACGAATGCTTTTATGTACAATACTAGGAGCATGGCGATTCCTCTATAATTAGATCAACTTAATTAATCGCCTTTATTATATACTGAGAATATGATACCGGCTTGTATTCACTGAGGATTACTTCCGTTCTCCACATTTCACGTAATAATTTGTGTATGACATTTAATAAATTGTCTGCTATTGCTTGTATTAATTCTGCCGGGATTACATCGATGCCAGGGGATATTTTGTGTTTAAGTTTGTTTATAGCCTCGCGTAATTCTTCTAACAAGAGCAGTCATCACTGGATTCCTTAAGCAGCTTTTGAAAATATTGTGCCCACACTGTAATTATTTCGTTTTTTTTCGCATACTAGATGTCATTCTTTGTGTCAGGGTTGGAACCCGCCCTTAGTTTCGTGAATAAATATATACATATTATATGCATAAGAAATTTCATTTTCTTTTTGCATATTTTGTGAACGTTTCTCCTTTCCTGCAAGTAGTCGTTTAGATTGCTTCTTGTTGGTACTTTTAGCATTTTGGTTCTTCCTTTTTGGCTATTTGCAATTGCTTCACTCCATTCTTCATAAAACCACTACCGTAGGGCTGATTAGTGTCTTTATCTACAATTTTCTGGGTAGATTCTATTAAGGCATTCTTTATATCGATTCTCATTATTTCAATGGGTTCTTCTATATTAATGTCTTCGTCCCCTTCCTCAGTTTTTTCACTTGTGGCTCTTTCGTACTGCCTTCTAACTTCTTCATTTTTTTCCTACTTTGGCTTTGAGCAAAAAGTTGTGTGTTACTTCTCTTAGAAATCTCAAGAACTAGTGAACTTGTTGCGTCTCGTTTATCCGTAGGTACTTGCTCCATTTGGTTGGTTATGTTATCCTCTGGCGAGGTCCATGCCATATTTTGGATATTCTAATATGGGAAGAAAGTTCCACCTATTCTCATGTTGCCAGCAGTGAAATCCACTATTCGAATTTCATTGCCATTTGATGTTCCCTGCAGGATATTGGCATGATACGAAGACTTGAAGGATCAGAAACGACTTGGAAGTGTGGAAGAGAAAATTTTTGGGACGAATGCTCAAAAGAAAAAAGTGAGGATAGGTGGGAAAGAAGGTCAAATACGGCAGTGATTAAACTTTACAGGAAATCATCAATAGTGGAGGCGATTAAACGCAATTCATTTGTTGATTAGGACATTTGATAACAGTAGAGGATGGTAGAGTCGTAAAAAAATTGTGCAACATTCAACAGAAGGAAAAAGAGGAGAACGTAGATGGATAAATGTAGTAAATGAGAAACTGAAGGAACTGGGAGTTCAAAACTGGTAGGAAGCAGCCAGGGCAGAAGGAGATGGAAAGGAGTAGTTCATCAAGCCCAGGACCTTCAAGGCCTGTAGCTTTATCCAATATACTTTCCCTACCCCTACCCCAGAAAATTGTTCTTTGGTTCTTTCGCGTCAGTGACATTGAACTTGGCGTTGATAATCGAACTCTAGCGGCCTATTTAAACTGTTTTGTATACCCCTAGCGTATAGCCTTTTTATTGTGTATTTCTTATATGTGTATTTGCTGGTATTTGTGCTTTATTGTAGATTATATGTCTTTTATGTAAACTGTTGGGTTTTCATTGCTGGCGGAGTTTGCCGGTGTGAGTTCAATATTACAGGTGACAACGAGCTGGCCTCCAACAATATTAGCTTACCCTTAGCCGCACTGATGATGCTGATAGAGCCTCATAGTTCAACGACTGAATAAGCTAGCGGACCAGTGCATTGTAACTTAATTATTCAGTAGTGTACAGGTCTAGGCAAAAGGCCGTGTTACAAGTTGCGTTAGTCTTCGTCTTGTTGTTCGCCCACTAAGCAACCGTCGATTAGTTTTCCCAACCTTTGTAATGGTTACTGAGAATTGGGGTGGTTAGCCCCATATCCCCCAACATTTGCATACGTAGGAACTTTTATTTTGTGGCATAGAAATATTAAATATTGATGTATTTAACTAGCCCTGTTTACTTCAGTAGGTACATATTCTAGAAATATATGATTTCATTATTGCAAATTGACGGACATCGGAAACCTGGTCAAAATTGAACCAGGATAGATTTAATTCATTAATTAAATATGTGATTTATCTCAATGGTCAATTTTATTTGATTGAGTTACTTTTGACCTGGCTTCCGTCCCACGATTCCTCAAAGTAATAGCTACGTCGTATATTACCTTATTTTTAGGAAGCATTGTTTTGTTTTGAGGACTCTCGCATTAGTAATATAACAAGGGTGAGGCATACTAACCGATAATTTTCAACACGCCAAAGGCAACCAACGCGATGACTTTTGGTACGGGTGTGTCACGCGATTTTATATTTTAAGATTTTGAAAATTCTATAAAATGGATGAAATAAGCCGAAAAACGTTAGAAAATCATAATGCTCTATATTGATAGGATTTTTAATAAGATACAAAGTACACATAGCATGCATAACAGAAATAATTTACACAATTAGGAGTATCGCCTTTATTTGTGTCGCATCTCGAATATATGTAGATAATTTGCTTGACATTTTATACATCTCGGGGTAAAGTTACACTAATTCTTTGTATGCCCATACCGTTGGCAGCGATGGCATTGTGGGGTGTTTCGTAGTTGTCTCCGTGGTTCCACAGTAACAATCGAATATTACAATTTGTTTATTTTGACTATTTTTGGTGCGGTAAGTTCCACCACACACACTAGTATTGGAATGGTTTTCCTGTTGTAGTCTGCATACTTTAATTATAGGAAGCTTGTATTTATCTAATTCTTCTTGAACTTCCTTTCTCATATTGAAGGTGGAACATTTTTAGAATTAGTTAAATGTAAGCACCTGAATGTAGAGCATGTTTGGGTATTTCGAAAGTTTCAACTTGGTACTTCGTTCATGTATGGCCTATTGAACGCTTAACTCTTCAGAGTACAACGAATTTTCCGGTGCTTTCTCTTAAAGATGGCCAGTTTTCCTGTTGTCTCCTCATACACAAATGTAGGCTGGGGTTGAAAAAGGGCATCGAGCTTATTTAACGTTAACGTAAAAATTTCTATATGCTTGCTTCTTCTGTGAGCGGTTTTGGGGCCTCTGTTACACTTATACAACCGAGATTCCTGTAGTTGTTCTGCAGATGACGAAAGGTTGATACTACATGAGAAGCACAAATCAGGTACTTTTTACCACCATCATATTCTTATATAGGGTGATTCACTACCCTCTTTACAAACTTCGGCAACGGAAAGTAGATTTAACTTCATGAAAAAAATTGCAAATAAATACAGGTCCTATCGTTCTTTGTTCAGAAGTGATAGCAATCTTAAAATTTTTATATAAAAAAAAACGTAGTACCCATGACTTAACATGACAAAAGCTAGTAACCATCAGGTACATGACAATCTGTAAATAGCAGTTGTTTGTTTATGTCAAAACATTCTATCATGATTTGTAGAAAAAAAACGTTCCGAATTTTAGGCAAATCTTAATAGGGAATTTCAATCTTTAGGTTCAGTTTTCTCAAAAACTACTGCTCTCAGCAATTTCAAGCAAGAGTACCATTTGTATAGAAAATAGTTTAATCTTTTCTATTATCTAACCAGAATTGACCAAAATTTTGATTTTAAAAAGTTATGACAGAAAACATTCCCCCACCCTTACATAAACTACCCTTTTTGAACCTTATGCCAACTTTTTTCACTGTCACTTAATTCAGAATAAAAATCGCGTATATATACCAAATTACACCAAATTTGCTGTATCTGTACTGTTTTAATTAAATAAAATCAGTGTTTTTTATTACCCTTCTCAGGGCTATGAAGCATTTCTGGACCTATGTTTATATGAAAATTTTTTCATGAAATTAAATTTACTTTTCATTGCCAAAGTTTGTAAAGAGGCTAGTGAATCACCCTGTATAGTATAGTTGTTTAAAAATCAGAGAGCGTTTATTTTACTAATTATCAGAAGCGCAGCAATCGTTTAGTGAAATCAATTTAATGAGGTCACACTTTTAACCTATAACCTAAATATCTATTATTTAAAGATTGTTACTTGCTGGAAAGTAGTCAAACCATTTTAAGCAATTTTATAGCTCACGTAACGATGTATACATAATTATTCCCTTGGTTTAGCGCTCTTGGCATCTAGCAAAAATGTGCTTTAGGAATTCATAATTCTAATTAGTTACGAATGAGCTCAGTCCTCGCAAGGCATCTGTGATAAGCGTTGCGTAGCGCATTTTACATTATAAATTAGCTTTTTGCAAGGGCCTAATGGGATAGGGTTCCACATGAAAGCATTTCGAAATCCTACAGTCCTCAGGAATAGATCATGCAAATATACATATAATTACCAACCTGTATTGTGACCAAGAAGCTATGATGCGCGTAGCAGACTCTGCATCTTCTGAGTTAGATAGATGCGAAGGTATTCGTCAAGGGTGCGTCTGTACAATCTGAATATCTCTTTACTGAAACTGAGGGTGAATGTGAAGACGACCGACGACTAAGGCAGAACCCGGAAGATAATACCATTATAAACAGTGGCCGTGAAAGCCTGCATTCGACTAAGGTGAAACAATCTCAGATACGCGAATGATACGGTTTCATTTGTAAGTAAACCAGAACGATTACATAGACTAATGGAAAAAGAATAAAATGAGTATGAAACAAGAAGCAATAATAACACTAACGCTCATTTACACAGGAATAAGTGGAGTCAAAATGATATAAATAACTATGGGCTATTTTTTTTATTCGTCTCTCGATAACCACATGAAGTTTAGCTTTAATAACTTTAACTAAAAGTATTTCTTTAGAAGAGCTTTTCATTATGCAGATGTTTTTTAAACTGTAAAAATGTCTTTAAATATTGAGTCAGATTAATGTAAGTTGCAACAAATGGAATAGTATATGAATTCAAAATGTGTTATATATGATGCACGAAGTATTTTTAGTAGGTTATCTGGAAATGATGAGCAAACATTTAATATTTTTTAGCAAAGCAAGGTCGCTGCAAATCTGTGGTGACTTCTCAACAAAATTCTGAGAGAAGGTTTATAGCGAAGTGTTTTCATTTTACATACCATGTTTGTTTTCCTTAAGAAATATAAAAACAATTGTTATATTTATGTGCGGTAATTTTAATATAAAGCTACTACTATTTCTAATCAACATAAATTAACGCCTTGGGGCTTCAACAATATGAATTGCGGTTGCAATTTTCCAAACTATATTTTAAATGGCATGACTTGTAGTTTCCACGATATTCTGAATACATTAGTTATGGAATGAGAAATGCAAAAATTCACACTAAACTCGTCAATAGGGTTTATCCCGAAACCTTTAAGAAGCAATTATATATACAATTGCTCATTGTTCTGTTTGAATAGATTACATCTTAAACGCTTTTTAACTGCCTTCCGTCTCAAGTAAGAAGATAATGAAGCGAAATTCTGAACTTTGCAGATAGCTTTACCTTGGAAAAATGATCACTTGGTATTTGGAGAAAGTACGAAATAAGTAAGTATGAGATTGACGTTTATGGAAGCCTAGTTTACTGCGTCATGTGTTATAATTACTAGTTGTTGTATTCATTAATTAAGGCTAAAGCAACGAAGTTTTTTTAAATAATCAGCAGGATTGGCAATAGCACTGAACCGAAGAACCGGAATAACATCATTATCAGTGTTGTGCAAATAACGCTCTTGCTATCTCGAAAGAAAGGTCTCGGTATCAATGAGATATCCCTTTGGAGTATTTGTCACTTCTGAGTAATAGCATGTGACAATTAGTCGATTTATAATTTTCCTGGTTCACATACATCGAATTCAATGCTTTCACAAGGTTTCTACGAAGAACCGAATAATAAACTAAAACATAAAATTCCAGGACATAATTAATTTATCTTTGAGAATTCAGATTGACTGAATAGAAAAATAAAAAAACTACTTACTTAAAAATAAATAAATTACCATGTACGTGTGTCCCAAATTGGACACTTTTGATAGGAAACATTCACTTCTAGGGGAGATAGTAGAAAACTAACTTACATGTTACGGGCTCGTTTTTTGTGTAAAAATGAATGGCGAAAACTTACCATAAGTAAAAATAAAAGTTTATGTCACAGCTTCCCCGCCATTTGTTTTACAAAAACACTAAGCATACCATTCGATTCCTTTTAAAAAAGTGCCTTAAGAATGTTTTTGCAGAAACACAAAATATTCACAAATAAGCAAGTTACGGGGTGAGACGAAAATGCACCAAATTAAAAATCACCCTGTATCTTTTAAAGAGATCAAGATATCGATGTGCGGTTTTCACCATTCATTTTTACACAAAAAACGAGCCCGTAACATGTAAGTTAGTTTTTTACTATCTCCTCTAGAAATGAATGTTTCCTATCAAAACTGTTCAATTTGGGACACACTGTACATGCATCATATTTATATTAAAAACATGGAATAAATATTCAAGATTTTACATAGTTCAATTAATAGTTCTAATAGAAATTACAGGAACTAGAGTCGAAAGAAGAGTTTTGAACCAATATCGTTTTTGCCACCTTTTTATTATATTTTATATTGTACACTACAATTGAGAATTTGATTAAATTTTCACTAAAAAAAACAGTAAAAGCATCCATTATTTGTTGAAACTTAAAATATAAGAGCTGGAAAGTGATTCTTAAAAGAAAACCTTTCCTCTTGAGTCTTGCAACGAACGAAAGATAAAGATATTCATAGCTTTAGTAAATAAAAATTATAGGAATTGCTAACTGCATTATTTCTTTTGAAAAAAAGAAGAAACGAAAATTCGGCTGGTCCAAAATATGCCACAAATTAAATGTTATAACTTATCAATAATTTTTTATACAATTATTTACTTTTTCCGTTATAGAAGATGTAGAGTATTTGTTATTATTACAAGGAGAAGAAAACCTCCATCAATCAAGATGAAAAATTTCACATTATCGTTAAAAAACCAAATTTGTGTTAGATCAGCATATTTTTTATAGCTCACAATAACTGAGTTATTACAACTCCTCCTGAGACATGTTGCATGTTTATATAAAACGATTAAAAAAGAATATATGTAGAGTTATTATCGCAAACATTACTATTCCCACCATATATTTAAATTGTCTTGGCGGAAATTACATTCTATACAAGTTCCAAAGTAAATTTGCTTCATCACTATCACAAATAATTTTTTTTACTTTGTTCTCACCTTACAATTGATTCTGGCCTTCCCAAAGTTTCTTGAGCTATTGTTGTTCAAATAATTACATTTTCATGAGCCTTAAATTTAACATTAGCATATTAAGAATTCCTTAACAAATAAGAGAAAAAAGGTTAGCTGTATGTTTAGCTGTGTCACTGTAACCCAAAACAGAGCTAAGTAGGTTAAACATTTTGAAAATGCATAGAACTTTGAACAAATATAATTCGCTAATCTATACAGGGTGCCGGGAAAGTCAACCGTGTCACTTTTGGAGATGCTAGTGAACGCTATATGGAGTCGAAGAGTCCTAATCTATTTTTGGCTTAGTAGCATAATTTCTTCAGAATTCACTCTTCAAATTGGTACCGCAAATTTTGTAAATCGCTGTATGGTACCTACTGCGTTTTTGTGTTTTTGATAATTTTTTTTGTCAATTAATGTCAATGTAATAAATAATTGCGTGTTTGACTATTGTAGTAAAAATATACACCGTGCTGGAGTATGCTGATATGCTTTTTGTGTACGGTGTTCTAGTGATGTTGGGTCTGTGAGTACGTCGATATTTTGTCTTCATTGTTGGATTTAAAATTATCAAACTCCGTTTTTAAAGTGTTCTAAAAGCTAATAAATTATGTATGTAGACGGCATATGTGATAATTGTTTTCCCAGCCTATCTCAAGACACTGCGCCAAGCCTCCAATTTAAGGCAAAGTACAGCAGTTCTCAACTTTTTCCCAGTTTTCCGGATTTCACAGCTACAATATTAATTAGTAAGTAGTTGGCAAGCATAGAAAATATACTCATTAGCTTTAATAAAATAATTGGGACCGTAATTAATAACAAATTCATAGCCCCCAATAACAATGATACATCTGGAATGTCAAACCACAATAAATTCTATACATAACATGCAAATGTAAATAACACACCATTAAACTTGATACTATCAACAACCAACAAATTATCGACAAGATGTAGATTGGAAAAGATTACAAATTCACGCAATTCGATGCTATACCATCATCCACGCACTATTCCAAAATCATGAATTAAGTAAAATGCAAATATGAACGGTGTGTAATATAGAAAAGTTGTTGCCTTAATTATTGCAGCTAATGGAACGGAAACATGCTACCAACTAACTCGGGAGATGGCCGGGATTCACTTATCTTCGAAAAGAAGTAGTACTATGTTATAGGGCCCGAAGTGGCTCCAATTCGCACGGTTTCCAAAGACTTCTTGAGTAAACAAAAGAAAATATAATAGTAAAATCCAAGTATAAATAAAATCGTATAATCATAACGCATTGAATGATAGTAAAAATATTGTAATTACTGTCTACACAAAGCTACAACAACAAATATGTAATTTCTTAATCACTAAATATCACACACATATTGATATGGAATGCTCTAATTGAGTCTCTAATATTATTATTTAATTAATTAAATTGTAAGTTAGAGCAAAAGTCCAATGTGCACAATGCTATGTTTAATATTTTACTGTGTACGGAGCTTTGCCCGTAATTCAATTTTTAGGCTGATTATATATGGGCTGTACTTAATTTACTTGTTCAAAATAAATGGTTGTATGTCCTTTTAATAGTTTATTTATTTGCAATTAATTATAAAATGAGCGCTAGCTTTCAGTAAAGCACAAACTCTATTAATCTCAGTTGTGTTCCTAGTTGATTGTGAATTACGAATTATCTGCTACGGTCCTGTTCACCGCATTTAGTTCCAATGCTAATTGCTTGCAATACTGTCAAAAATCTACAAAATGGAGTACGTATGCAAGTCTGCGGTATTTGACGTTTAAAACCAGTGATATTATGAGAACTGGCACGGTAAATATGTAAATCTTTGCACTTTGGCGGTAATTAACAGTTTTTGTTACAGGCATTAATTTGTTCCGTTACGTCACATGGACGAGGCCGGAAATTTAGCAATTGTTTATCAGACGCTTCCTGTGGCTTCAATTCCTTCGCATAACCTCAAATTTGGAAAACCGCTTATTTTTCTAACTGCGCCTTCGCTGTGGCCGTGGAAATGTTCGAATCCTCTTCAGTAAGGCCTCCTCTCATATGCACGTCGAAATCCAACCGCACACTCTTATATTTTAGGAAAATTTGGGTACCTTATATGCTGCGGCTTCCAACGATGCTCGGAGACGACCTGTTGGTTGCGGCCTCTGGAACGGCTTTTCCCGCTGTAAATGTTGTCAGAGGCACTTCTTCAATGCTGCCCATAGTGTTGTAGTACAGACTCCTGGTTTAGGATTGTTATCTTGGCCGGACGCAGTTGTCGAAATCTCGAGCTGGATCGGCTGGCGAATCCTCGGGAGGGCCTCTCGTGGAACTTATTTACTTTTATGTGTGGGAAACCTCCACGAACGGTACCACACAAACTTGGACACTTGCACAATAAAATACACTTTTTTACTTGTAAAATGCTCGTTTATTATATTAAAAGTATCCTTAAAGTGGAGCACAATTCTTACACTGTCAATCTTAATTTATTTCATTTGTTCTCCATATTTTTCTCTGTTATTAAAACCAATTAGAATCTATCGCTATGGTTACAATACAAACGGAAATAAGTTTTGGTTAATTTAAATACATTCTAGAAAAAAGTTTGATAACATAGTTTTAAATCTTAAAATTTCTTACAAACTAATTTTATTGTCCGTTTCTTAGATTTAAAAATCGTTTATTTGCGCCACACACACAAACACGTTATATTATTTGCTCTGATTTTTCAGTCACGTTAAATGCACTGTTTAATTATTGTTACTGTTTTGGCCAGGTGGCCAATAATATACAACAATAACTCATAAATTACTACACTATTTAGTTGACACATAAAATAAGTGAACATTCTGGTTTCACAGCCAACTCTTAACTGCCCCGCGCGGGGTGCGCACCACGCATGCCAATCCAAGAAAATTATAACTTAACGTTATTTAAATAGCATACATTACAATTATAGAGTTCATTGCTTCTCAATTGCTTTCTTCATATCCTGTTGCCTGTTTTTCTAATTGCTTTCTCATGTCTACCTGCCTACTTTTTCAGATTGCTCTTTCGCAATGTATTGTTATCTTCTTCTGGCTTCATTACCTTTTTGGAGTCCTCACCAATTTCAGTGACTAGCTTTATTGAATTCTACGCTTCCTTTACTTGCACATAGCAAACCTTTTTTTGACTATTAATTTCTTTCGGTTCGGCTATTTATTAAGCCCAAACCTATTATTTAATTTATTTTAAAGTCAACTTCGACCGCTGTGAAAAACGAGCTTTTTCTTTTGCGTTACTTACTTGATTACTTTATCATTACTGGCATCTCTTTACCAATGCATTTATTATTTGAAATTTAAGTTTAGCTTTGCAGTTATATAAAACACCTCAACTCTGTGCTTATTGAAATGTTTATTAATTTGCACTGCTAGCAGAGTCGAGACGTGGGATTAAGACCATCACAATATATCACAAGAGAAACATATCACAGGTCATGAAAAAAAAGTGTGTCGTCACCAATCGGTAGTTATGTGTGGGAGTCGTAAATTCAGCAAATCCTCACACACTAACTTCGCTGCTGAGTTATGCTTGAAAGGCACTACTGCAACTCGCTTAATTTAGAAAATAAACCCGCTAGATGAATGAATATAATTCCAATACAACTTCCCAATTAATTTCGTGATGTATGTTTGGTTGTAAAACACACAAACATGAAGGGCTGGAATAATAATCAAGCCTGAAAATTTATAAACTAGCGAACTAAACCTGCAAACGCTTGTACAAATTATTCCATTCCCTACTCAACTTTCAAAATCACATGTACAAAGTATTAGCTTATTCCTGAAGATCTCCCTCAGCAACAGCTAGCGAGAGAACATTATTTGTAGCGTTAAACATAAATTACAATTAAACATCAAATAAGATGTATACATTGAAACAAAAGGCAGTGTAGCTAAAGTATAAACCCCCAAACACTGGAGAAGTATGAAAACCATAACGGAATGCACAGGATGGAACGGAAATATCATTCGCTCTCTCCGAGGCTGAATTGTTGTAGTATCCCCAAAAATCTCCCCGCTATCAAAATTTTTTCACTCAGGGTATAGCAAATCTGCCTTTCATTCGCTTCAAAAAAAGATAAGCATAGCAACTGCTGTGTGCGGTTAGGTTAGAAATACACGAACCGACTTCAGACTTCAGAAGCTTTTCGAATTGTACAACAATACGTTTGGCAACTGCAAACATCAAGCGATCCTGGAAAGAACAAGGGGAGGCTTATGTCCAAGAGTGGTCTAGTAAAGGCTGCTAAAGGGAGAGAGAAAGAAAAACATCAAGCTCCATGAATCCACAAATGAGTATTATGTAGAACGCGGAATTAGGCAAAGAGATACAATCTCTCCTAAGCTTTTTACAATGGTGTTAGAATATGCTTTTAAATAAGTTGGGAAGGAAAGGGTGTAAACTTAGATGACAAATTCTTAAATCATCTACGCTTTCCTGATGATATCGTTATTATCGCAGACAACCTAGGCCATACCCAACAAATGCTCGTGTCGACAGAAATTAACTGAATTTATGAGGAACCTAGTTACCAGTGATAACATGGAAATTAACGAGAATTAAATCGAACAAGTTTATAAATTCAAATATCTGGGACATGGAATAAGAATCGGTAAGGACAAAAAACTTCCGAAATTAATCATCGCATAGGGCTAGGATGAGTAGCCTTCGGTGGAATGGGATCTATCCTAAAAGTTAATCTGCCAATGTGTTTGAAGAGGAAGGTCTACGAACATCTTCCCAGTGGTCACATATGGCGCTGAAACGGTCACACTAGTAGTAGTAGAATTTGTGGGGAGACTCATGTCTAGCAAGTAGGCCTTTATAGGCCCTTTTTTTCAACCTCGTGGACAAGGTCTAGGCATGCAGAGTACCAGGTACCTTAGTCCTACTTAGAATTTTGCCGAGACTAAGGAGTTCAAACCCTAGCAAGGGATCTTTTACATACTACACATCGTAGTAACATGGGACCCACAAGTTTACATCTCTTCTGAATGATGCCATCCATTCAGTAGAGGTTTTCATTAGCACTTTTTTATTTTTTAAAAATTTCACCGGGATCGGGGATCGAACTTTCGACCCTTAGATCAGTAGCCATAATGCTTACAGCTGAGCTATGGAGCCCGGCAACGCTCGCACTAACAAAACAATCTGCTAACAAATTGAGAGTAGCACAGCAAAAAATGGAAAGGGCTAGGTTGGGGATCAGGATAATGGATAAAGTAGATAATAAAGCGATTAGAGAAAGAACAAAAGTTACTGACATTATTCAACGTATAACACGGAGTAAATGGAGATGGGCTTCTACATAGCTCAAATGATGAACAACAGAGAGTGATGGAATAGAGACCCAGAGCTGATAAGAGGAGTAGAGGAAGACCACCAACGAGCAATAGCAGGTAACTGGATAAACGTCGCTCAGGACAGGAATTACTTTAGGACAGAAGAGAAGGCCTATGTTCAGCAGTGGACGCGTACGGCTGGAGGATGATGATGATGACGTTCTGAAGAACCAGGATATCCCACTACGTCTAAGAAAGCCCTTCATTAAAGCTAACTTAGACGAAATAAGAAAAACTCCCAGACCGATGGACAGACACATGCTGGGCATATCATTCAAAAACGGCAAAGGAAATGAGTGGAAAAATTAATATCAATGATGAGTTACAACAAGACGTCAAATTCAAGTGGAATGGGCTAGTCACAATAAATGCCACTAGGGCCAACGTTGAAACAACATATTGGGAAACTGACGCCCAGGATCAAGAAAGCTGGAAGTAGCTAGGGGATGCATATAGATTTTAGCAAAGCCTTCGACACCATTAACCATGAGCTTCTGTGTTCTATATTAAATTATATAGGTCTTGCCAATGATTCAGTTGAATTATTACGCAGCTACCTGAGTGACAGGTGTCAATCTGTTAGGTTGTCTTGTGGCTCATCTGGGTCAAAAGAAGTAACTAGAGGAGTACCTCAGGGATCTATTCTTGGTCCTCTCTTGTACGTGATTTATACCGCTACATTTTTTAAGTATATTATTCACTGCCAGGCTCATATGTACGCTGATGACACTCAGCTGTATTATTCTTTCCATATTGATAATTTCCAACTTGCACTATCCCACATTAATCAAGATCTGATAAACATTTCAAATATATCTAAAGATCATTGCTTAAAAATTAATCCTACTAAATCCACTGTATTACTATTCGGAAATCGTACTATCTTAAAGCTAATCGAAAACCGTGTAAAACTATATCTGGATGGTGTAGTCTTGCCGGTGGTTAGTGAAGCACGAAACCTAGGCCTTATAATTGATAGCACCTTGCGATTCAAATCACATGTAACTAACTGTTTAAAGAAAGCGTACATGAATCTCAAGTTAATTTACCCCCACAGGCACTATTTATCTACAAAAATCAAGTCAAGACTTTGTGAAGCACTAGTTCTATCCCAATTTGTTTATTGCAGTCAAATTTATGGTCCTTCTTTGACCAAAGATAAGCAAAGACAGATTCAAAGAGTCCAGAACTCTTGCATGCGATTAATATTCGGAATAAGGAAATTTGACCATGTATCACATAAACTGTCTGAACTCAATTGGTTAAATATGACTAACAGAAGAAAGCTGTTGAGTGCCTGTTTTTATTTTAAGATCATCATGGATAAAAAACCCTCGTACTTATATCGCAAAATCTCGTTCAGAGATTATGTGCATAATATTAATATTCGTTATAAAGGTACTTTAACTCCACCTTTACATAAAACAGCTTTCTTCGAACGTAGTTATAGCTACCAAATTTCTAAATTCTTTAATTCGTTATCGCCTGAACTGAGGTCATTACCTATATCGAAATGTAAATATCGGTACAAAAATGTACTTTTAACTCAACAGTTTTTAACGTAATCTATTAAACATTTGTTCTTAAGGATGCTGTTTCTTGGATGGTATATCTACTCATCTATATTTACTTTTACTATTACTATTTTTATTATTATTACTTGAACTCTAGTAATACTCGTCTTGTTCTGATAATTTTTTTTTGTAAGTGTACCTACTTTATTTCTCGAAGTTGGTGGGTTGTTCATTATTTTCCCTGGCTTTGGAAGTTAATGTTATTTTAAACTATTGAAACGTAAAAACATTAACAGTATATAGGATTGACATGGCCTTCTGGGTCTGTAGTGAACTTTACCACCGCATCGAATTTATGTAGATTTCGAGTGTTGAATTTTGATTATTTTTTATTACTTCACAATTATGTCAAGGTTTCAGTGGAAGAACTGCGCCTTGGGGTTTCTGCAACTATTACACTGCAATTATTTCTGCAATTACTAGTTATGTGCTTTATTTTAGTTGCAAGAAATAAAGACATTTATTATTATTATTATTATTATTATATATCTTTGGCAGTAGCTGTAATATAATTTGTTCTATAGTAAACAATTTAGACGTCCTTTTTGGTGTCAACCTTGTTAGAATATCTCTATAACACAGACATGGACCGCTCTTTGAAGAGGTTTAAGGCATCAAAACACCATGTTTGCCAACGCAGGAATGTTGAGCTGTAGTGGAGTCGGCATTAGAATTTTGTGGAAGTTAAAGTCGCTACAAATCAGAGACTCCACACTCCACTGCACTAAATTGAACACATATTCTAAATAATAAAATATATTTACACCCTTTTCTACTTCTCAATTTCTGTTTCTTTTCTTCCACTTCTACATCCTTCAATTTATTTTCTTCTTCTTTAATCTTTTCCCACTTATTATTTAGTCGAGTTTGCTTTCCTATTATAACATTTGTTTGCCTTCCTTATTATGTTTTAATTGACACCTTCTGCTGTTATCGTCTTCATTTCTTTCCACATATCTTAAATAACTATATCGAACATGTTTTTATTTACTTTATCTATTTGCAGTTGTTTTTATTTCTCTACGTGTATTACTTAGTTCATAGCTGTACTTCTTGTCTCTTGGTTTCGCCCACTCCTAATTTTAGTGTTCTTGCTGATTCAGTCATCTTTTTCATATGCCATATATTATGGGCATCTATTATGAATTATCTGCACACCTAATCTCTTTCATTATATTTCGGCATAATCTGCCGAAGTATTGCTTTCGCCTAGGACCATTTTTACAGATTGATACTCAATAGCAAGCAATCCAAAATTATATGAAAGGTCTCATAAAACTACATAACTTTTGTGCAGACGGTAACCGCTTTGGATTAGGAAAATAAAGGACGAGTATGTCATTCCGGATGGCTGTAACCACGATAACTCGAGAACTACATAACCTATCAGAATGTTTTTTGCTCCATTTTGAGTGGAATATTAATGCAAAGAACTCTAACACTTTTGGTAGAGATTGGTTGCATTTTTCTTTGTATGTATTTGTTTATTTGTATTCTCGTTGTAATAGGCATTAAGCGGTCGCCTAATTACGCGGTTAGATTTCTGTTTTTAATTATAGAAAGATGCGGATGCAAATTGTTGATTATTTTGTTGTATTATAATAACACCGTTAGTTGATGAAATACCTAATGTTAATGATATTATTCAAGGTTATCACCAACCCGGAAGATAGTCAGGATCTCTGGTTTATAACTGTACGATTTCAGAAAATTGCTACGGGTACCTTAAACCCCAACGAGACAAACTTCAGAATTCAAACTGGCAGAATCAGTGATTTACTTGCAGGCTCCAGCTGCCGCCAGTAACCAGATAGCTACTACGTATATGTGCATATGTTTACTCTAGCACAACGTATTGCTTTTGAATTTTCGTTTATTAATGTGTTCTATTATTATTAATTATCGAAAACAGAAAAGACTTGGAGTTGTAACTAATACTAACAGTTTATTACTTTTTCATCAAGATACATAGCAATAACTAACAGAATCATATATTGTATCAAGATAATAAACGGAATTAGCTATTTGTGTTTGAATTTATTTTTTGTAACTGCAATTGCCAGAATTCATAATGCCGTACTACAAAACCAATATTTAGCGTCTATTTACTCAATATGGTAATATGTCATCAGTTAACCTAATTACAATCGCCTTACTTCATTTAATATTATATCATAGTTATTTATGTATTAAGGGCATTATCAATAGGCTCGTGGTACATACAACGTTTTATTTTATTTTAGTCCTCAAAATGGACAAAATTCAAGAATTCAGTATTTTGACTACAGACTACTGCGTCGTGGTTGTGTTGGCACTGTGCATTTTTGGTGTGCTATGGTTTCTATGCAGATTTTTGGTGTTGCTATACTACATTTTTGGTGCTTGTTATACTGCTTATCAACTGTATACGCCCTAGGGCCATTTTATGCCCTTTAACGAGGACCAATAAACAAGATTATGGTTCCAAAATGCAACAAAGTAAAGTTCGGGCACTTCATTCCATGTAGAAACATGTTCTGAGACAAGCCGAGTCAGGGTCTTCGAAATATCTCTTTCCGAAATCCAGTCAATCTGACACACGTTAACGGCGTACTGGGTGATGTGGTTAGCATCACGCCTTCGACGACTGGCTTACTTTCCCTACTTCCACAACTGTGGTTTTGGTACCTAATTTTTAAAGTAACTGGGTGGGCCGCCCGCCAGTTGCCAGGTGTGAGGATTGAACTCCGTACCGTCGCACTGCAGCCTGAGCGCCCTAACCGCTCAGCCACGCTGGCGATATTATATTAAGTAATGCCACCAATTAAAACAGTTAGCCTTAGCTATGAAATAGCTTGAAATTAGGTTGGTGGTTTCAAAAGTGTTGGCGTTACAAAGGAGGTTCTCGGCTAACTCAAAGCGGTGAATACGATCCAGCTGCTGGTTTTCTTGGGTTTAACAGGGTTTAAATTATATGGATGCCGGAAATAAGACTGATCGCACTAACAAGCTCTACCCTATTTTGTTCCAGAGTAGTAGTGCACACAAAATTAAAACAACAACCTACCAGTCAATGGCTTTCACAACTGCGATGCCATATAGAGGTAAATACTTGAAAGGCAAAGAAAACGTAGTCAATAAGTACGAATGCTTTAATCAGTCAGTAAGTGCCGTACCGTAATTAATAGCAGATTGGTAGCCCCGATAACAGTGATAAATTTCGAATATCTAATCACAATAAAAATTGTATAAATAACGTGCAAATGTAAACACACAGTTGCGATACATATCAATTAAAAGAACACAATGAATGCAAATGTAAATAACACAGAATTAAACTTGATAACTATCAATAACATATAATCGACAAGACGTGAAATGAGAAAGGTTCAAAATTCACCTAAATTCAATGTTCATTCAAGCACTATTTCAAAATTATTATTCAAATTTAAATAGGTACAGCTTTCATATACCGAGAATATGGACAATGGACACTCGATGGAAAGCTCACCCCAAAAAAGAGAAAAGGGAAGAACTAGACCTTAAATATATTAAAATCTATTGGCTGATGGAGAGAAACTGCTCGCTGTTAATATAGTACAGGCTACTACAATCAGGGCCGCGCCAAGCCAGTGTGCAATGTGTCACCGCACACGGGCGGCCAAATTCAGGGGCGGCCAAAAAGGTTTAAAAATTATATACAAATTACAAAAAAAATAATAAAAATATACAATTTTTTTTACTTTACTAATTTTAGAAGTTCAAAAATATTTACCTATATAGGTATAAAAAATGTTTATTGTGTAAATGAACACCTGATAATATGGTTACATGGATTATTGTTTATGTAAATTCTCGAAGTTAGTTTTTATTCTGTGGCGGCTAATTGTTAAACGAAGCCAACTTGAAGGAACGCTTTCCATGCATCTTTATGCAACGATTACAAAAAAGCCGAATATTTATCAGAAGCAACAAAACGTGACTTTTCAGAAAACTGGCGGCTGGCGGCTTTTATTGACTGTGAAACATATCGTATTTATGAAGTAGGTATTTA